>NW_004624810.1:10026150-10044747 GCF_000247695.1 Heterocephalus glaber | reverse complement strand
GATCTGGAAGTCTGGTTTTGAGATTTATTTACGTGTTTTCTCATTTCACCTGGGGCGGGTGGCTGTTAGCGCCTGCACAGATTACCTCCTCTGAGCTGGGAGAGGTGGTACAGGGGCCAGGAGCAGCATTAGGGATGGTGACTCAAAAGCCCTTTCCTCTGGGCTGGGAGCAGCGGGAGGGATGGTGGCCGGGAAGCACCTTCCTCTGGACCAGGAGCAGTGGGACTGTGGTTTAGAAGCCCCTACCTCTGGGCTTGGAGCAGCGGGACTCAGTGCCTTGGTCTGGTGGTCTTGTGTCTTCTGTGTCTTTGTAGTGTGGAACCAGGTGGCTGCCTGTCTACAGCAGGGTGATTGGGCATCTTCTGCGTGACTTGGGACCTCGGTAGGGCGTGCACAGACCTGCCTGTCTGCAGCGGGCTGATTCGGCATGTTCCGTGCGACTGGGGACCTTGGTATGGCATGGGAGGAACTGCCTGTCTGCAGCGGGGTGATTCGGCATCTTCCGCACGACTCTAGCTATACTTTATAAATTTTTTGATTTGTAAATAAATCAGAGCAAAACCTGAATATAAGCATACATTTTCAAAAGATTTTATGATATAACTTTTTTTGTTTTAGAGATATATTCTGAATCTTTGTTTAAAAAAGTAATAATTACTTATTGTCCAATCTAGACAAGTGTACTTTTCCCAGTGCAAAATGACTATACACTTAGAAGAATTTCCAGCTATTCTGGGAATGGTAGTTCTCATCAAAAAAAAAAAAAAAATCTTGAGGATTCCCAATTCCTAAAAGGTACAAGTACGCCTAGTTCACAACCCTGTAGAGGACTGTTATATTTAAGGACCTGCAACACTAGTCTACTCAGAAGCAGGGCTTTTGGAAGATGAATGGATTATGAGGGTGCTGTTTCTCACTTCTTCCTAGGAGGTAGGGCCTAGGAAGAGGCTCTCTTTGGGGCTGTTACCTGGAAGGCGGTAACTTTCTCTCTGGTTCACTTCCTCTCCCTCTCTCTCTGCTTCCTGACAACCATGAATTGAGCAGCTTCTCTTGGCCAGATCCTCTGACCATGCTATCTCTGTCTTGAAGCCAGCCAACTATGGACTGGATCTTCTAAAAACTATAAGCTAAAATAAACCTCTCTTCTTTTACATTGTGGATGTCTGCATTGTATCAGAGTGATGAGCACATGACTAAAGGAATAGTGGTGTGAATAAATTAATATTAACCACTGTAAAACTTGATTTGAAGAATCTAGATCCATTCCCATCTAAGACCCAACTTTTCCTTCTGTCTGCTTTTTTTTTAAGTGGTCTTCAGCCTTACATAGAGTTTAGTGCACAACTGAAGAATACATTCTCTCAGCAAAAGTGTATTAAACACCTATTAGATTCAAAGCACATTAACAGACTGGCAAAATAGACCTTACACTCTAAGATGGCAGAGCACTATAGACAACACGTGTACAGCAATGTAACTGAGAGTGGTAAGTATTGTGCAGAAAAATAAAAGTAATGAGAAAGTTTGTGTTCAAGAAAGGAGTTTACTTGAGATAGGTTGTCTGGGAAGGTGTCTTTGCATTAAGCAGAAGTCTAAATCTGCAAAGGACTGGAGACATAGATTCCAGCACTGCAGCCACCATGAGAAACAGCAAAAGCCATAAGGTGGCATTCTTAAGAACAAGAACTGCAGTCCAGCCAGAGACCAGTGGCAGCAGCAAAGAGTTTTGGGAAGGAGCTGTTTAAGGGCTGCAAGAATTTATCTGTTAGCTCAAATTTATCTGTTGAAATTCTAACCCTCTGTACCTTAGAACATGCCAGTTTTGGCAAAAGTCTTTAAAAGTTGATTAAGTTAAAATAAGTTTGTTAGGGTGATCCTAATCCAGTGTGCCTGGTGCTATTATCAGAAGTAATTTGAATACAGGATAAGTATAGAGAAAAGACCATGTGAAGACACAGGGAGAAATGACCATCCATAAGCCAAGGAAAGGCTTCAGAAGAAATCAACTTAGCTGGCACTTTGAGCTTATAATCCTGTTGTTTAGCCTATTTTATCTGTTATACTGTGTTTTGGCAGCCACAAGCAAACTCATGCATGACGGGAGAGATAGGTAAATTTTACATCGTGTGGAACCTTGAATAAGTGTTGGGGTTTTATTTTGAGTTGAATGAGAAGTTATTGAGAAGTATTGAGGAGGAAAATAAGATGACTGAAATTCTTTTCAACAATATTCCCATAGCTAAGGAGAAAATTTAGTGGGCTGGAGAGAGTGTAGTCTAATGTTAGCTTTTGAGCCACAACTGCTAAGTGTATTGCCTCCCTCTCAAAGGGGCATGGTGAAGCTCTGGATTCAATTTTGACGAGACATTTAGCATAGCATGAAATACTAGCAGTGTCCAGAATGTTTGAGCAAACAAAGGAAAGAGAAGTATTCTTTTGTTTGGAAAAATTTGTAAAAGTAAAAAAGAAGATTAATTTTGAATATAACTATACCCTGCCATATTGTAACATTAGTACAACTAATAAAATCTGTGTGGTATTTTAAAACAGCAGCTTCACAGTATCTGTATTAAAATATTTTATAGAAAGTGAAATTTCATTTACCACTTAAAAGTCTGAAACTGATATACATTTTATAGTGTAGTATATTAATTGTATTATTAAAATATTATAATAACTGTGCCTCAGTCTATAATAAAATATTAATATTGACTAAGATCAACCACATTATCTCAAATGCTGTTTTTAAAAATGTGATAACAAATCAAAAAATCTTCCCCTTTTTATTATATTTCTTTTTTTTTTTGGTACTGGGGATCTAACTCAGAAGGTTGCATTTGCGAGGCAGGCAGCAGCACCACTGAGCTAAATCTCCAGCCCCACTATATTTCTATTTAAACCTAAATTCTCTTCATTAAAATACAAAAATGGGGTCTATTTAGAATTATTTTAATTTTACTTTACATTTAGTTCAGTAATTAGAACTCAAGTCACTTCAAATGACCTGCATTGATATAAAATGATGATCATGGATATACAGTGGTGGGCTCACATATGGATTTCTAACAAGCATCATCCATTCACAGTGGCCAAACAAAGCAGGTAAAAGGAAAATGTGGATATGATGAAAAAGTTAGAGAGCTTAAAATGACAGCAGAGAGAGAGAGAGAGAGAGAGAGAAGAAGGAAGAGAAAAGAAGGAAGAGAAAAGAAAGGAAGGAAGGGAAGGAATTTTGAGTTACTTTTAAACTGGTTAATCATCTCAGCAGATATTAATCATTTTAAATCAACACTAGACAAATATAAATGATCTTACTCAAACAGTATTTAGAGCTATTGAATACCATTTTCATGGAAATAGAAATATCATTTGACTAAAAGCATATACAGCAGACATAAAGAAATGCAAAATATGGTTCACTTAATATGAACTTTCATCAATAGGTAAATTTCTCAAAAATTACATCATATGGAGCTACTGTGTTAAAGAAAGAGCTAACTTTTCGCAAGATGAGAAGACCAGAGTTGGTGTTATTTTATACTATGGACAGCAGTAAGTGAAACAAAAAGTCTGGATTCCCAACTCCTCACCAAGATAAAGAGCGGGAGCACTTCTAAACATGGGGGTGTTTAGGCTCTTGTGTCCCCGGAGACTGAGATGTATGGACTCTATTTCCCTAAGATTACATAGTAAAAAGATGGCTCCCAGTCTTTAAGAAATCCTTAGTTTGTAAAAACACCAAGAATCTGTGAAGGATATACATGCATTCCAAAGGTAAGAGAAAAACTTTAGAACTGACTTTCTAAAGTCAGTTCTCTGAGAAAAAGAAGGTTATGTGCCTATTGTCAACAAGAATCCTGTCTGAAATGTAATCAGGCTGACAGAAAAACTAAGATTTCTTAGGTTACCTATGAAGTGCACTAGATTAAGTACTTTAAACATTATTTTTAAAACTGTAGTTAATAATGGTGTAGTTTTGGGGTTTTCTATGTCATTTTCTTAAAACTGATATATCAGATAATTATATATACTTCTCAATTTTTAGATTTAGTAATACACAAAAGGAATTATTTACAGTTAAAGGGAGCATGGAATTCAAAATTCTGTTTGAGATCCAAAATGTGACATTTATTAGCTATGTGACCTTTAGTGGATAATGTATTCTTTCTTGTGAAATGAAAATGATGATAACTTCTTTATACAATGTTTGGTTAGATCTAACAAGATATTATATTGTAAAACACCTCACACATGATCAGCACAAAGAAAATGACACTCAAATACGAGTTTCCTCTTCCTCATAGCCAGAAAACTATTTCAATAAAGCTTATATTAAAAAAATAGAACAATTTTCAGGTAGGCAAAATATAGCTATATTCACCCACTTCTTTTTTCCCCCCATGAAACATATACAATATGCTCCATATAGTTGAAAGTTTAGAGAAAAAAATCTTGAAGTTGTCAGTGTGAGAATTCCATGCCTTAGTGCTCCAGTGACTCTGTAAACTTAATTGAACATTGCAGCCAGAGCTCCTCTTTTCTCAAATAGATATAATAACTGAAAACATCTCTCCCTCGCAAGGGTGCTTTTAGCACTACTAAAAAAAATCTTTAAAGCACAGAAGATGAAAGAATTGTTGTTATTAAATATGAGATGAATTACTGGTAATTCATATTCTATGTTGTAAAAGTCAGTAGCTTTGGGACACAAAGACTCTCTTGAGAGCCTTGAGCAGAAGAAACTATGAATTGGCAATTGAATTACTTGTTAAATTGAAAAAAAATCATTGAGAAAATTCAAGATCTGTGTGATCTCATTTCTTGGCCATTTCTATAAGGGACAAGTGCTTCACTGGGACATATCCAAGATATTTCCTTTGACAGTGTAATACACTGGCAAAGTAAAAGATTTAATCTACTGTTTGGAAAGTTGGTATCTTCATTCACACTCTAAAATTAACACATACTAATTATGTCACATACATATTTTATATATGCTAAACTGCATGATCAATAACTGTTTTTAAATATGAAAATAATAAAATGAATATTGAATGAAAGGTTTCTGAAGATTACAAAGTTCTCTTTGTAAGTTGTATAATTTCAGCCTGAATAAAGATGAACTTGCTACATAAGATGAAAAAAGTTCTGATAAGAAAACTAATGCTTTAAATAAGATTAATGCTTGCTGGAAAGGGAGGGAAGTTTATAATCATTGTAGGAGGTAATGATTAAAATACTGAAATGCATTAATTATGAATAATTCTTAAGCAAATCTTAGTGGAAATGCTGAAATTTAAAGTCATAGCTGTAAACTATTTTTCTCTGAACTTTCAGCAGATCCTAAATTTGGCACTGCATAGGATAAATTCCTTTATTTATCAAATATTTGTTAAGATGTGATTTTGCCTCTTGATGAAGGGGCCTACAGTCTAGATGAGAATAAAACAAATAAAAGAAGACTTCAAATAAAATAACTTAGCTGTTATGATAGAAGTGTTTACAAGATGTAGGGCAAGCAATGAGAAATCAACTCTTACTTGGTGCAGCGACTATATTAATCAAAGATATGATACTAAAAGTAAAGTTTAATGATGATGTAAATATTATTATGCTAGACAGGGAGTGAAACAGATATTATAGGCATAGGAATCTTAATTTACAACCCCACAGATGAATTAAATTCTCCAGTGTTTCTAGGAATTGGATCTCAACAGTGTGTGAATAGGATAGGGGATCAAAGGTAAGGGAATCATGTTTTATGTAAGACATGTAGCAACAAATGGTAGAAAGAGAGAAGGCCATCATGCCACAGTACCCAAATTGTGCACTGTGACATGACAGGATGTGACAGAAAACTCACGAGAATGCCATGGGATGCTTTTAAGTATCAGGAAGAAATGTAGCGATATATGGGACACCATAAAGACTACTACTTTAAGTTTTTGCGACCTAACTCTTTAATAACTGAGTGTTTACTTTGTCTGAGAATGACCTGTAAAATGTAATTGAGGCACAAAGGAATTTTAAAACCATAGGAATAATTACTTTTAAAATATAGGACACCCAGCAGAATTTTAGACAGGGCAACAAAATCAGAAAAGTTGGAATTAAGGATGATTAATTATTCTTTAGCAGTGAAGAGCAGGCATTAGAGAGTTGTCATTTTAGAGACAGAAACTATTTAGAGATTATTGTAATGAGATAATTAAGAGATGATATGTCTAGTGAATGATGTAAATTTATAAGTGAGGAATAACTACTATTTCTTAGGCAAGTGGCTCTTAATTTCCTTTTGGTTGTTCCCTTAAAATGCTACATGGTTTTAGAAAACACTGAAATGAACAAACTATATTCACAATTACTTAACTGTTCATTTGGTCACATTTCATTCACTATTTGGCTATTTGACTAAAACCATGTATATAGCCATACACAGAGCAACAGAGTTTTTTGTTCTTATTTTTGTTTTGGTTTTTTGTCCAAATGAAAAGGATGTGTTGAAAATTCTGCGTTGGGCAGAATTTACTCAGTAGTAAAGTGCTTGCCTAGCAGGCCAAAGGCTTTGAACTTGTTCCCTGCCACCACAAGAAAAAAGGGTGGGGAAGGGGAAATAATGGGTTTATATTACACATATAATAAAATTACTATACATACAAAATCAGTGTTCTGTTAATTGATACATAGCACAATGCCTTCACCTCTAAACACAATTTCTTTTTTCCCGCAATCTAATACTTTTCTTTCTGTGGAAGTCCTTATTTGCAGAATTATTTTTCTGAGTCCCATATTAAAATACAGTTCAAAATATGTTAAGCCAATATTCACTGAATGTTTTCTATGAACCAGGCACTCTTCTCAGCATTTGGCATGCATTACTTTAATTAATCCCTTCACTCATACGATGATGAAAATTCTATGATTATTGTTCCAAATTCACATATGAAGAAACTGAAACACAGATTTAAATGTGTCAGATCACATGGGTACTATGGCAGATCTAAGATACAAACCCAGACTTTATGATATCAGAATCAAATATCTTAACAACTATACTGTGTCTCTTTCATATGGAATTAATAACTAAATTTTACGTTTAATTGTTTATTTTAAGCATTAATTTATATGGACCTATTTACAAAACTAATTTTGACTTAGATAAAGTAGATAAAATAATTACTTTATTGTAAATAGATAAAATTGTGATTATGGAAATAAATGTTAATAAAATATCAGCCCAACTACTGCAGTTACAGGAATATAACTTTGAAAAGGCAACCCCATTAGGTGTTATGCTTTGGAGCCTATAGCACAGTCCTTAAGTTTATTAATTAAACTTGGATTTCTCAGTACTTATGTAATGTCTTTGGAGACTGCTTTACATTAATAAAATAATAAAAGAGTGATTACAATGAAATACATGGACACTGATATACCAGTATATACACTAGAATTCTAGGGTCTACCATTTGGGTACCATATTAGTCTGCTTTCCTGTCACTGGGATCAAATAGTCAACATCTACAACTTAAAAAAGGAGAGGCTTAATTTGGCTCATAGGTTTCAGAGGATTGATTCCATGGTTTGCTGGCTACAAACCAGAAACATCATGATGGAAACATGTGGTGAAGCAAAGATGCTTAGTTCATGGTGGCTGAGAAGCCGAGCAGGCAAGCAGGGCCAAAGAAAAAGGAGGGAGATACCAGTACCCCAAGCCACCCCTCCATGACCCACCCAAACATACACAGAAGAGTACTTTACTAATCCCCTCTGTGGCTCCCAAGCCAGCCAAGTTGAAACAATTAGCATACCACAGATAAGTTATTAGTTCAAGGTGCTTAGGAAAAAGATTTGAAAAAAATTAAAGGATAATTAGAAGACTACCCAATGTTCATGAATTTAGACTGAAGAAAAGCTCAGAGTGTTGGAAAGTGATTAATCCATATCATGATAAACCTTGAAAAATTATGACAAAGTACATGCTGTAAGACTAAGCTAAGCAGGAGTGGGGAAGTTTTAAGGTGGACATCAGTGATTGTAAAGACAAGGAAAACCACAAGAACATCTCTCTTGTTTTGGAAATACAAATATTTAAAATGTCTAATGATGTACTAATTAATGTGAATACAGACAGTGTGAATGAGAACTGTAAGAAAAGATGTAAATGTGGTCATATACTAAATATAAATTGCAAAGAGTCTGAATGTTTTAGTGGAAGCAGTGTGTCTTCCAGCTAGAAGGGAAGAAATATTTGGAGATATTGAAGTATTCATTTGATTAATTGGCATTTTTATTTTATCTTTTAATTGCTATCGAAATAATTACTCTTTGGAATTTAGTACTTTTCATACTTAAGTGCTTTTCATATATAAATGATATTTCTATATATTAGTGCATGCAAAAACTATTTTGGGCATAACTTTTGAAAGATATGAGTATAAAGAACTAAATGGAGACATTTCCTAATGAGTGAAAGTGTTCACTGGATTTTTGGGGGGGGGAGTTAGTCAGAGGAGCTGTGTTTCCAGGTTCAATGTGACAAACAGAGTCACAAGAAATAAATGCCACAAGTAAGTTATAATGTGTTGCTATATTTGCTTAGCTTCATATCAGAATACAGGGCAGAAAATCCAGCAGCTACACCTTAAACTCATCTTCCTTTTTTCCTTGGTAACTTTTGATTATGTAGATTCCTCTGCCTGGCTCACCACATGGATATTTGGCTTCTGTGGCTCATGGTCAAGATGTATGTGGATCTTCTTGACACAAAGAAGACACAGCCTGTGTTTTCCATTAATCCTTTGTACTGTTTAATTCCTTAAGTCCCAAACTTTCTCTTCAACAAATCGTGCTCCTAACCCAGTGCTAACTTCACTCAACAAACAAACACATCATTTGTCATTATTCTAAAATTCATTTCTTTCAAGGAAAAAAATGTTGTAGTTCCTATTTTCTGAGAGGTGTCCACCAGACCAAGCTAATGATAAATTATTTCTCATAGTTTCACTTCCATGACTTCAAGCCAATATTTTCACAAAGTAATCTCCTTAATTGTTTTACGATAATTTTTTTGTGACAGGCACGTCTCTAATATTTTGTACACAAGAAAAAAATAAGCCTGTAAACTTGTGACCACCAAAATTTGTATTATTCAATATAGTGTAGATATCTTCTTCTCCAGACATTAATTTTTACCAACATATGTCACATGTCTTTTGGTAGTTTCTTAACAATTACATGCCTCCCACTTCTACACCATCACTTCTACCTTTTAAAGTTATTAGAGCAATTTATATGTGCATTTAGTTTCTCTAAGGCCAAATTTATACATTTGTGTGTGTGTTTACTTTCCCTAAGCATAACCTCTTGCCATGTGGTTAACATCAATTTGGAATTTTAAAAGTTTCCCAAAATATCTTTTTATCCTGAGGATCATTAACAGCATACATTTCATTTTTCATTGTTAATATATGGGCACATAAACACTTTATTATAATAAAATGCAGTAGATGAGAGTTTCAAATAGTGCTTAGTACAAAAACTATTAGTTAATATTACACTCAATAGCAGTAGGGAAGATATTAAAGTAAAAACTTGAAACACCAAACATTTGTTTGTATTAAAATGTAATTTTCCCATTCTTCCCAACAGTAACAAACCTGAACCATACCTGGCACATTTTCAATGACAGGTATGATCACTAAAGTGCTAAGGAAATTTGAGATTCCTTCTGTCCTGTGGACTAATCATACCCCAGGTCTGAAGGAACAGGTTTTTATTGACTCTGGTTGCCATATGTTAATGTAGAGAACAACTCATTTAGCCTACAGGAAGGACACAGTGTTGATCTTTCACTGCTAAAATGCTAACTGGATCACAAGCATGGTAGCTCTTCTGAAACTCATGACATACATGCTGTAAGGCATATAATAAGAGTCACATGTCTCAGTGATATTCTTCAATAATTTAGTTGGTCCTGAACACTTTAATAGCAGTATCTTGCTGACTTGGGCTTCTAACCACCCGGGACATTTCTCTTTAAACACAATAGCAATAAAGCATCCATAATTCCAAATCCCAAAGAATCTGAATGACCTTACAGTTAGAGAGTAAATACATTTAGAATAGAATCTTTCAGAGGTGGATACAAACAATGGTTGACTGTTTTTGCTGGTGTTCTTTCTGAGATTACAAGTATTTAGTAGCATATCATCACTCTGGGGCATCCTATTAGTGTTTGTCATGTCAGAGATACAGATATTTTAGTATAGATTGCTTTATTTAGCTCTGGATTTTCTCACAGGCCAAACAGTACTAAAATAGAGAAAAGCTGTATGGATTGGCACAACTGCTTCCATGATGCCCTTAAGGAAAACAAGGATTTCCTTTTGTCCTCCTGGAAGATGCTGCCTTTCAGTATACAGTAAAATTAAGACAATTATAAGGGCTACCATTTAACAGATCCACTTAAAACTGGGCAGATGTTTCAAACATTCAACTATAGGCCACTGAGGGCAGGATATTCCGTTCTTGCTTCACACCCTGTCTTTCCAGTTACACATGCAGTCAAAGAGGACAGCGCCTCTGGATGTATCTTCGGTATCACATTCCTTTCTGGAGTTTCACTAAGATATTGGCTCCTTCTCTTACAATATCTCACCCCCCTCTCACCTCAACTTCCTTTTGGGATTCAATATTACCCGCCTCCTCCCCACAGATATCATAGTAACATTATACATCTATATCCACTTACAGTATTTTAAAATTCTTGTTCACCAACCCTAGAATAATCTACTTTAAACAAATTACATGGCCTTAAATCTTCCCCTGAGTGGTAGGGCAAAGCGTCCAAGCCTCCTGCTCAATCCTCATTGGTTTGTCGTCTTCCACCTACGCAGTGTACCTAGCGTGCTGAGTCAGCACGTTTTGTTACTGTTCTCCAGCAGCATCATTGGATTTAAATTCATGCAGGCTGGATCTAAAGGGGCGTATTTCACAGGATTCATTAAAGGAGCCAGTTGTCAGACATACAACAAACTTTCCTCTTCTCAACAAGTGATAATGAGCCAGTAAATCTTTTAAGAGAATGCAGCACATTTCTTTTTATCCTTTGTCATACCATCCAACTAACAACAGCTGTATATGATTCACTCTTTCTTTGTTTCTTCAGCTGTCTCCTGACCCACACTTCCCTGACTCTCCATTTTATGTTTCCCAAGAGGTAAATCTATGTAACACAACCACCCAGACATCAAATTCTCATTTGAATCTTCCTCCCTAACTCTGTCCTGACCTGTTTCCCACACCATAGGGATTTGACTGCAGATCTGAAAGCCAAGCCTACTTCCAAAACCATTCTCTATCATCACAGCTATGATTACGGGTATGAACTGGCAATCAGACTCAGGCAAGCTTTAGCAAAACAATAGTTGTCTCTCCATACCTGAGAATCTCCACCCAAGAATCCAATCAACTGTGGTGAAAAGTATTTGAAAGGAAACAATTTTATCTGAACACATCTAGATTATTTTCTTTTTCATTATTCCCTAAACAATATGGTATAACAACTACTAGCATAAAAGTTAAATTGTATTAGGCATTATTGGTAATCTAGAGATACTTTAAAGTACATGGAAGGATGTGTGTAGGTTATGCAAATACTGCAGCATCTTATACAAGGGCCTTGAATGTCTGCAGATTTTATTATCTGTGTGTTTATGTGTGGAGATATCCTGGGACTAATCCATAGGAAGTACAGGAGACAAGTGTACCATTTCTTTTAAGCATTGTAGATGGAAATAAAATAGGATATGTAGCAGGGATAGTATTTTCACCTCATTCACCTCATTGTTGTCTTATCTGAGCAGCAACCCAAGTGTACAAATTACTTAAAGGAGAAAGCTTCTTTGCATCCTCACTCGGATGGTAATTTGTGGCTGCCACACATGAGAGGCAGATCTGTGGTGACCCTAACACATGGAAACCACAGCCTCTGCTTCCTAACAACATTTTATACCATAGTTAACACATATGCTCATGGTCCCCACTCAAACCAACTCAGCCCTCCCAGACTAAGCTGGATGTTATGTTTTACAAAACAAATGAGGCAGACAAAATATTCTTCATTTATTTCAAACCCACTGTTTCCTAGGAAACAGTTCTATGAGAATATTAGATGCACTTCTGAGAATTAGACCTATAGTAACCTTTTATTCACAAAAGTTTTATATATGTACATACATATATGCATGCATACACATATATGTGCACAGATAATATCAATATTATTCCATTGATAGAATGATGCTTTCAATTGAGCTTTCTGTGACTCCAGAGTGTGTTTCTAATTTCCTTACTAAGTTCTTGCAATAAGAAACACAGGATTAAACTATGATAATGGTGATTAAATTGAAAAAATGGACAAATTCAATGAAATCTGAGAACACAGATTCACTATGATTTGGTTATTAATCTGAAGTAGAATTTTAGAATGATAACATCATTGATTAAATCTATGGCTTGAATGGGTGGTTGGCAGTATCATGTAGTGGTCCACAAAATACAGGAAAAAATAAAAATGGGTGGGAGGTGGAAAATATAATTTAGACTTGAATTTAAGAGGTATGATTACAAAATATGGCTATTTAAATTTTTCAAATGTATTACAACAAAAGACACACTGACATGCCGGGGATTTAGCTCAGTGGTTCCACCGCCTGCCTTGCAAGCGCAAGGACCCAAGTTCGATACCCGGTACCCCCCCCCCAAAAAAAAGACACACTGACATTAGTCCTCCTCAAAATCTTCCCATTCCCATCAAATACACTTATCACACCTTTCTTTCCACTTTCTGAAGCAGTTCTGAAAGGTCCCTTTTGTGAGTTCTGCTGTCCTGCTTGCTTCAGTGTCTTGAATGGTTTCAAAGCATTTACAGCAATTTCTGTCAAACAAAAACATTACACTGTGTCCTCATCACCTTATTCACCAGATCGTCCACTGTGCAACTTCTGGATCTTTCCCAAAGTCAAAATGACTATGACAGGTAAATGTTTGGAATCAATTCAGAATATCAGGTAAGGCAGAGCTGTGCAACTCAAGATATTCATGAAAGAGGGCTTCCAGAACTTCTTCCGAAAGTCACAGAAACAATGGGATAAACATGTTTGACATGAGATGGAGGATTTTGAGAGAGGTTAATGGTAGTCTGTCTTTTACTGTAATAAATCTTTTTATGTAAATATTCACCATATTTTGTTTATCACATTTCATATTGTATTTTGTCCTGCAAGGCATTTGGGTGACTAAAAGTAATAGCTAACACTTATTAGGAACTTACAATTGGCCAGAAACTGCTTTAAACTCTGTACGCATCAAATCATTTGACTCTTCCAACAAAGCTGTGAAGTACAACCTGCTATTTTGTACATTTGGTAGATGATTGGACTTAAGCAAAGATAGGCTTGGTAGTACCTCAGTGTTTCAAAGCTAGTTGTTGACCCAAGGTATTCACATAACCAGCTGCTTCTGTGCTAAAGCACAAACAATTTATGTCTCTTAATAAAAGACCTTGGGCAATAAACACTTAATTATACATACCGGATGTTTATGCAAAATATCAGTGCTGGATACATGCATCTCAAAGTTGTTAAGATATAAGTGTCAATGAATGCATGCAAGTGTCATTATGCCAGTGATCCTAAACTAGAGAGGATTTTGTCTCCTGGGGACATTGGCCATGTATGGAGACATTTTTTATTACCATGACTGAGGTTGGTGTACTTTCAGCAATTAGTGTGTAGAGTTCAGCAATACTGCTAAACATTCTACAGTGTTCCTAACAGCCCTCACAATAAAAAATTTATCCTGTCCAAAATGTCAATAGCACCAAGGATAAGAAACATTGTCCTTCCAGATCAGTAGCTGGAAGAAGGCCCACCAAGAAAGACAGAATAAGCCAGATAAGGCATCTCTTCAGCTATGAAGTGTCTGCTCACAGCACTTTCAGCAGCTGAGGAGTAAGTCCTTTATTTGAACTAAGGATGTCACAGTGCATGACAGCATCTGCCACAGTTACAGCAGGGAGTTAAGGAAGCACACACTAGATGCGCTCCTGTGCAATGAATCTTGTTTCCAAACACCCACTGTGAATATCCCTGAATTAATCATACCCTTTCATTTCTATAATTCAAATTATTTTGACGGCTTTGCTGACCCTAAAGAAACCACCCCTCCAAAGACTGGTCATTTTCCAGAGATAGAAAACAACTAGCCCTGGAGTGCCTCTCACATGCAAACAATCAAGAAAGAGCCCTCAGACTCCACCACTTCCTCTCTAAGGCTCACCACTCTAGGTCACTGTCTATCTGCCCTACTCACCTGGGGGGGGGGCAGGAATTAAGCATTCTATGCCCCAAAGCTTGACTACTGAAATAATTAAAACTAGGCAATTCTACCTCTCCTTACTTTACTATGGGGAAAAAAAGGCTTTTACCTACATTCTCCTCCCAACCTGCTTCCTCTACACCCTGACTAACCCTGGTGCTTCCCTGTGTAGTCCTTTATAAGTGGCATGTCATGCCTGCAATTTGGGCGAATGGCAAGTAACAAATTATCTTTACAATGAAAATTATTTCCTATCTCTCAGCCTCAAAATATCAGAATAATAATAAAACCAACATTTTAAGCAAGTGATTTGAATGATAGATTTATTTTTGTCCAGTTTTTCTCTTATGCTCTTGTCTTCTATTCTCTCTTACCCTTTGTATTGAAAACATTTTAAAAAATAACTTTGTTACACATGGCTTTGGCTGTAGAGTGGCTACTACATCTTTTACTACATATATGCACATTTTAAAATAAAAATCTGTTCTCCAACAGAAAAAATATAAACATGGTATTTGGGGACCAGGGATTTAGCTCAGTGGTTTCGCTGCCTGCTGTGCAAGCACAAGGATCAAAGTTCAATCCCCTGTACCAAAAAAAAAAAAAAAAACCACATGATATTTGGTTATAAGTATAATGAATGAATTGCTTTAGTGTTATTTACTGTCCAACTATTGCTAATCTATCTCATTTTTTCTGATTTTAAGCCATAGAGGTTATGGACATAAAGATTCTATCACACATTTAATAAAGTACTCTCATTTGGATTGCTTTGTAAATAACCAGTATTTTCTCATAATCCATATTAATGAGCCATGCATTATTTATTTCCAAATAATTAATTTTCAACTTATGCTATTAATGGCTTTTTGTGCTGCAATCTAATAGCATGCATGATTTCAGCTTTCCTGTAACTCATGTAAACTTTTTTGTGGCACATAGATTGCCAAATTGTGAACAAGTCATTTGTGATAAGTGGGCCACTGGACAACTGAGCAGTTCTCATGCTCTGCTTATCTATAAAAAGTTCTGGATTTAGGGGCCACTTGGCAACCATCTTGGAACCCATCCCAACAGGGAGTTATTTTTCTTCTTACTTCCAATAAACACTCTCCTAACTTCCTCCTTTCGCCCGTAATTTCATTCTTCAACTTTGAGAGACAACTGCTCGGTTTACATAATTTGTATGAAGTTAGCTGTTTCACGTGTATCTCTCTAACCTCTGTTTTCTGTTTCACAGATGATATTTCCTAATCTCCCACCCAGAGCCCTGCAGATTCTAGGATAATTCAGACCTTGTCAGTTCTAGGCAAAGCTTTGGACACTAACACTATGGATTTGAAATAAATTGCCCTGATTTCATTCCCTCATGTGAGGGGTTTTTTTAGTATGTGTTTACAGCACATGCAGTTTACAGTCGTCTTGAGGAGTGGGCACATGTACATAATACAGCATGTTATTTCTTTTAATCCCCTTTCTTTCCCCCTCTCTCCCTCCCCCTCTAATTTCCCTTTCCCCAATTTCATTCTTGTTGATATTATTAACCTTAGCTCATGTTTATGAAAACTATAGGGCCTACCTTTCCTTTTGGGAATTTAAGTCTCCTCCTTGGCTACCTTACTTGGTATTTTAGATCCTCTGGGTTTATCCATCTCCTGAGGGTAAGGAGAGGTAAAAGGAGGGATCGCAGTCCTTTCTGCCTTGAAATTCTAAATTTGCTGCCTATGGGAAGTTGACTGAATGTGTCTCTGCTTCCTTGCTGGGATTGATGAATGCTTAGTATCATTTCTTCTGACCTTTAACATTGTACCCTACTGTCTGAAATGTGTATTTCTTGATTCCTAGCAGCAAGTCCTATTTCAACACTGAAGTTAAACTTAGCTTTAAGTCAAGCTTCCTCCAGTGCTATCCAAAACTTTATTTGTTGTGCTATATCTGGTCATATAAAAAAATGAAAAAATACCAGATAAGTGTGATATCTCTAAGTTATTCTTGGGAGTTTCTTCCCTCATACTGAAGATATTTTTATAGACAGTCTAGCAAAAATTCAGGTGGTTTCACATCCAAATTTTATTTTACTCTATTTTTTAGTATGTATATATGTATATATGTATGTATGTATATTATGGGGGGGTTTTTTCTGAGAAAATGTCTCACTATGTAGTTTAGGCTGCCCTTGAACTCACCATGTAGCCCAGGCTGGCCTGGAACTCATGGTGATCCTTCTGCCTCAGCCTCCTGAGTTCTGGGATTACAGGTATGCATCATCACACCCAGCTGCAAATGATAATTAAAATTGATTTATAAAGTTCACTGGAAATCCCCAAATTAAGTCACCATTATCAGAATAATATAGTGTCCATTATTCTCTCCATGTTTACTCCTGAGTCTGCCCTATCTCTTCTCCACAGGACAGCAATGAGGATTCACTGCCCTTCCCGATGCTTTAGTGTTCTCTCTCTCTCTCTCAAAATGCTGGGGCTCAAACCCAAGAAGTAATATATGCTGAGCATGTGCTTTATTACTGTGCTGCATCCCTATCCCTGGCATATTCTTTGAGCTTGTGCTCTGATTCATGCCTTCAACCTCAGCTGCATATTCTCTTTCTCTCACTTGTCATGCTCCATCCACAGTGGACTACATTCAGGATTTTGAAGTATTATTTATTTTCCTTTCCATGGGACTCTCTTTTAACTTTACTCTGTAGATAAGTACCACCAAGCTTACCCACTAGGTCCCAGTACCTCCTCTAATGGTACACTGACCTCCTGCTAGATTGCTGTTATAGTCTCTAAGAAGATCTTGTACTTTTTGTTGATAGCATTTCTAACTTTTAAAAATGTATCTACTGGGCGGGGCATGGTGGCTCACGCCAGTAATCTCAGCACTTGGGAGGCTGAGGCAGGAGGATCACCATGAGTTCTAGGCTACATAGTGAGTTTGAGGCCTTAGTGAGACCCTGTCTCAAAAAAAAAAAAAAAGTATCTACTGGGATCTTTGTCTAGTGTGCATTTCCTCCATCATTCTTTAAGCTTCATAATAATATCTATCTGATTCATCACTTGTAAACTAGGGCCCAGCAGTGTTTTAGACAAGCAGAAAATCAAATATATTTGATCAATAAATGCAAAAATTGGGTAAATATGAAATGGAAAAAATGTTAGCAATTTACCAATACTGTTAAGCATGCCCTGCTAATAAATTACATGCCTAGCAACAATGCTATGTGTTGTACAAAACTGCATTAGTCTATGAGAAAATGTACCAATATTTTCACATTCAAAAGAAGGGTGGGGTGGTATGAAATGTGATTCAGTGAAAGAAAAAAATTAATGACAAATGGTAAGTGTGTTTAAGAGCATCTCAGTTTTTTAGCTATACAGAAATTCTTTGAAATATTTCTTTTTAAAATGTAAATTGAGAATTTATAATTGGGTTAATTTACATGACCCAAAATAAAGTTATTTATTAATATTATATAAAATAATGAAATCAAACTACCTAACATTTCTTAATTATTCATATAAATATTTATCTGAGGTTAGAAGAATGAAACTATTATTTTTATTCCTCGACAGCTAATAGTGAAGTTGATCAATTTTTCCCCAAGATTTATGTAGCAGGTAAAAAGATAAACAATAAATACATTTCTAAATTTTCCACACTAAGTTCTGTCAACAAAACTGCTAAGGTAGATTCCTGCACCACACCCCACCCCACCCTGCTCAGTACACCATCCTCCTTTCATCTTTCATCATGCCATTGGCAAAGAATCCAGTTATGCATAAGGACTAAGGAAACATGAAGCCAGTGACCTCAAAGAGCCAGCTGATGGCCACCCATGCTATTCCTTTTCCCCTCCTCTAGATATTTTCTTCTGACCCTGTAAGCTGCAGTTCTTAGAAATTTGTGTACAACAGTACTTGAGGGATTGGGTAAGTTTTGGAAGAAAATATAGATACTTAATACTTGTCCCAGAAATTTAGGTTGGTAATTTGGAACAAAGACCAAAATATCTTTTAAAAGGCCCAATGCCTTCTCCTTATTCTGATCATCTATACAGTGGTGGTGAACCTATTGTAAGACTGCATAACTCTGTAATCATAGAACTCCCCTAGCCCAACCTGTGATTGAATGTGAGTAAATAGATAAAGATGCTTCTTAGTTCCGGGACACTAGATAAGATCCCTATCAGTCATAATTATCCAACCCTTT
>NW_004624810.1:10009112-10025690 GCF_000247695.1 Heterocephalus glaber | reverse complement strand
AGCATTTGGTAAGGCCTTTGGTCTTACATTCTGGAGGCACCGCTGGGATCCCTGGGTGTGCTTCACTATAGTCAGCTCCTCAAAGCTTTTGGTAAAGACAGCGGTCTTACACTATGAAACACGTGCTGCAGGGGTGGGAGGCATGCAGAATGCTCTCTGTTGGCATGTGAGCCAAGCCACCAGTATCGCCCTAGCAGGAGAGCATAGGATAGCAGCACACATGGGAGCCATCCGCATGCTCAGGAAGGAGCAGTGGAACCTGGCAATTACTTCATGAGCAGTTTGGGTACTGGGTCTCTAAAAGGTTCGCCATCACTGATCTACAAGAAAGCTACTGAAAAACTCTCAGCAATTGTTCTTTGTTTTTCATTTGACTACATTGTTTCTCAAATTGATACAGCTGTCCTATTGTTTAAGGTTATCAATTTTGTCACTGAACCAGCCATCTCTGTATAAGGGGAATCTCACTGAAGGAAACAATGTTTCCCACAATGTTTGTTATGTATCCGTTTACCGTAGGTATACGGTGACCAGAATATCTGAATAAAACAAATAACTTAAAGGAAGAAATGCTTATTTTGGCTCATGATTTCAGAGGTTTCAGTCATGGTTGGCTGGCACCAAAGCAGAAACCTCAGGGCAAAAGAGCATGAGATGGGGAAGCTGCTCACCTCCTGGCAATCAGGAAGCAGAGACCAGAGAAAGAGCCAGAGAGGGAAGGAGAGCGAAGGATAAGAATATTCCTCCAGGAGCAGGGGATTTACCTCAGTGGTTTCTCCACCTGCTGTGCAAGCACAAGGACCCCAGTTTGATGCCCGATACCACACACACAAAAAAAAGAATACTCCTCTAGCCAGACCCCATGTCCCAACAGAGCATCCAGCTATGAGCTCATCAGTGAGTTGATGTATTAAGGTTATCAACCAATGATGTAGTCACCTTCCAAAAGCCCCACCTCTAAACACATGAGCCTTTTCAGGGATGTTTTAATCTAAACTATAACCGTGCTCATTAACTTAAATATTACTTTTGAAAATCCATGATATTAACATTTTTTTCATATAATTTAAATTTTTTGTTTTAAGTTATTCTACTAACATGATTGGTGTGTAAAAAGCTATACACATTTAACACACATGACTGAAACTATAATTACCATCAAGATCATAGACATATCCATTACCTCCAAAAGTTTTCTTTTGCAGACTGTGTATTTTTTAAATTGTATGCATATTAAGCAGACTTAATATAAGAGCTACTATCTCTCTCAACTTTAAGTATGTAATATTATTATTAGCTATAGGCAGTGTACTGCATAGATCTCCTGCCATGCAAAACTAAAACATTTTGTTAACACTCTAAGAAGCTTAAATTTTCTCATTTTATCTATCTACAAATGTAATTAAGTTAGGCCATATGAATTCAACTTTTGAATTTTTGTATGATTTTTTTTTTCTATCACTTTAGTAGAAATGCAATGGACCCTCGAGATATGAGTGGTCTGACATACAAACAACTTGGATTTTGACCAGAATTTTAGTTTTAACTTATGAACAAAGTCTGGAGTTATGATCCAAATGCTGGCAACTTGTGCATCCAGACTGTCTCAGATACAGATTTAACCAAAAAGAGCTCTGGAAGGAATATTACAACATCCTTTCCTGCGTGGCATTAATTAAGAAATCCTGGGCCAGTGTCTCTCTAAGGACACTGAGATCTGCTTGTATATGGGAGAGAGACTTTGAAGGCTGTGTAGAGGAGCCTGAGCCTTTAATTGATCAAGTTGAATTACAACAAGCCCTCATGAACAAATTGAGCTTGTAAGGGTCCACTGTGTTTCCAACGAGTGCATAAAGAATGACTTACTTTGCTTTAACTGAATTTAAGAAGACTAAGCATTCAATAATTTAGTTTGTTTTAAAATAAGTTTTAGTAATTCAAATACAGTAAGTCCTCCATTTACAAACATTTGAGTTATGAACTTTCACAGACATGGAAATAGACCTTGTATTAGAACATTCATAGCTGCAAACAAGTCATGGAAGTGGTTCACATGTTTGCTAGACACTGTCACAGTTGTGCTGCTGTGTGCTTACTGTACAAGGCAATGGTGTACAATAGTACAGTATAGCCAGGGACTTAATGTATTTTTGTGTGTGTGTTTGGTTCTTTTATGCTTTACATTGTATATTTGTGACAAAGATGTATAAAACTCATTCTGTCGGATTTATAAATGAATCCCACTTAGACATAGGAATGTTCTCCCAGAACTGAACTCCTTTGTAAGTAGGGGCATACTATATACAGATAAAATTTCAGTTATGTGAACTTTCAAGTTGACTGCCATGTTCTCCTGCATTCTGTCCAAGATACCCATTTCCAATCCAAAAATGACCATAGAAATATGATGTTTTGCATAAGATACTTGACTAAAATATCTCCAATAACCAGAGTCAAACTACAGGTGGTCCTGCATTTATTTTAGATGTCTGCTACTTTTCTCCATTTGACTCTCTTTCAAGGAAAACAACTTACAAGAATATCAGGAAGCAATTTATTGGAGATTACGTGTTTATTTTAATTGACATAATTAACTCAATGCCTGTAATACATCATCTGATTTCAGCTCCATTCTGTGTGTTCACTTTTTAGATGAAAGACTAAAATTTTCCTCACTTCATTAAGAATGGTGTGATTTTCTCTCTTTTTAATTATGTTTAAATACAAATGTTATTTTTAACATTAAGTTCTATTCACTCCAATTCCAGACACACTGCCTTATGTTTCTCCTTCACAATCACATAGTGTGATATCATTTATCATGCTTGTCAAAACTTTGTGAATTCTACTACATCTGTGCTATAGAAAAACAAAATTAAACCTATACTTCAATTATATCAAGACTGAAGCAATGTATGTTTTATTTCTTTTTAAGACAAGGAAAATATTATGATTCTCCTTCCAATTTTCAATTTTTAATTGGATAGTTTGCATGGTTGAAATGACACAAAATTTTTTATATTATTTATCTACTTTCAAAACTTTTTATATGAGCTTTGCTTTGTATAAAGTTAAAATTATTTTTGCAATTATTTGAATATTTTAATGTTCACAGCAATAATTAAATTGCCTAATTATAATTAGTTCAAAATAAAATGTTTTCTAATTTTAATAGAAATAAAAGTTCATTATTAAAGAGGATCTAAAAATATAACAATAAAACAAAAATTTTCTGTAACTCCAGCTAAAATATCTTTAATCCCCCCCAGACATTTGTATACACAAATGTAGAACGTTTTCCACAGAAACCCAAGGTATTTCACTCTTGTAATTGAGAAATAGCCTGCTTTCACTAACAACAAATCATGGATATTTTTTCATATCACTGTATATCTTTACATTTCAAGTGTATGAGTGTTATATTTTGGGTCTAGATGTCCTCCCAAGCCTCATGCAATCACAAATGGCTTTTTCAGAAGTGGTTGAATCTAGAGTGTCATGCTAGTATTAAGGGAATGTGATTACTAGACAAATACACTGATTGGTTTGGCATCACCCTGATTCTGTTGTCTGGAGAAGATAAAAGGGTTAAGGTTCTGTTAAGATTCTCTTCTTTCTTTTGCTACCATGTGGGTCCCATGAACTCTTTCTTCTGTGTGATACCCCTCCACTATGTGCCATGGAGCCAACCAATTAGCGACTGAAACTTCCACAATCTGTGAGCTAAATAAACCCTTTCTCCTCTAACTTTGGGTGTCAGGTATTTTGTCTCAGCAAAGAGAGAAAAGTAACTAATACAATATATATAATATAACATTTCAAGTTGAAGCAGTATATATTTACATAAATGTATCATTCAAATCAATAATTTGTGTGGGTATTTTGATTGGTTCATATTATTTTTTTGCCATTATGACCAATAATGCCATAAATATCCTTATTTTCACATGTGAGTTTAATTAGTCCCTGTAGAAGTATTCCTGGAGGCAAAATTGGTAGATTAAAAGTATTTACATTAAATTTTGATATGTCATCCAAATTCTAGAAGCTAGTTAAAAAGTATATGAAAGTGTTCTCTTTATTCTGTACTGTCCCGGCCCGCGGGTAAGTCAACGGAGACCCTAGAGGGGGAGTGAGAATGACAAAGGACAGGGGGCACGAGAGATGGAGACAAGACAGGTTTCTGATCAAGTCTCGTTTATTGCGGAAGCTGTTACAACATATATACTGTAGGGCTAGAGGGGAGGAGCAAGAGGAGTGTACTGGGGCTACTTCCTTGTTGCCGGGTAGATCTGTGACAAGCCCGGCCATGTCTGTCAAAGGCCTGCAGCAAGCCTGGGCATGTCCGTAGAAGGCACTCAAGAGTTCCAGCGGGGGGGGCAGGGCCCCCTACACTGTACTCTTGATGTTATATTATTGATAGGGAAAAGTTTTAAAGTAAATTTAGTAGATTAGCTATTAAAGTAGTTATGGAAGCAAAATAGGTAGTGTATCCCTTTAAAAGCTTGCCTTAGCCAATTACTTCTGCTGTGTAAAGTGAAGGTTATATAGCTCCTTTGATCTGTAGCTCCACTATAGATAACATCCTAGCTCTGAAGAACAAAGTGGGAATCCTTGAGCCAACTTGTGATGTATGTACCTTAACTGTCAAGTGTTCAGGACTGTAATCAGTGACAGAAACCACCTATGTCTAACCATTAAACAGGAAATGGAACTTTATTTACTTAACAAAGACCACTAGGGATGAGATAATGACTGACAAAAGTATAAAAGGTGATGGACAAAGAACGCAGGGTGCGGACTGTGACCAGACCAGTTTCTGGCAGCCCTGCCTGCTTGTTAGTAAAGCCTTTGTTTTTTTACCCAACTTCTGCATCTCTGTGCATTTCTTCCCGTGATTCTGGAATATTATCTCCTAACAGTTTTCTTAAAGTCAGATTTTAGATTGTATTTCATTGAGTATATGCAAAGATTTAGGAAGACTGACTACATCATTTGAGTTCAAATGCAAAATGAAATTCTATGGATTTTGTTCAAATACTATTAAGAGCTTTAAGACTTTCACATCAGAGCATTAAAACTAAAACAGGTATTTATCAACTGAGAGCCCTATGTGACTCTATAGGTTGCACACTCATGGAAGCTTGTCCTGACTTTAGCATTTTTCATGCATATTTGCCCTTTGAATTTGATTTCTGGCTATTTTTCATGAGTGATTTTCACCATTTAAAAATTCTATATCTCTTTTTATTAATTTGTGAAAGCATCTTTATATAGCCTCACACAAATTATAGAAAAACTTTGTCTAATTTTTATTGCATATCGATGAAGGTTTTTGGTTTACATTTAAAGTACATTTAGATATTTAATCTACTTCTTAAATCTCATTTAATCTACTTATTATGTTTTCCTTGAGGTCAGATATTAACTGTGTTCTTTTTTCAAACTGGTTATTCAATTGAACTAACATTATTTATTTTGTAATCTATATTTTTCTCCAGTGATTAGAAATACCACATTTTTCATATGAGCTCATAGGAATGTAGAAATCTCTTTCTAGATTCTCTTTTTAGGTTCATTGACCTAAATGACTGATCTTTTCCCATGAAACCATACTATTTTGCTACTGTAACTCTATGAATTATACTCATGCTTCTTCCTTCAGAATTTTTCTTTTTTATTTCCTTACTAGTTAACTTTCCAATCTGTAATTTTAATTGGTTCATCAAATGATCCCTGGAATCCTGTGTGTTTTGATTGCAAAATTAATGAATATATTGATTTGGCTAAGTAAATTGATGTCTTTACACGTTAATTTTTTACACTGAAAAACAAAGTGTGAACCTCCATTTATCTGTCTTTTTATGTCCCTCAATAGAAATAGCTTTGTTCATCTAAATCCTGCACATTTTTTATATTTATTCTACTTTTTAATTTTGATTTTTTGAAAGACAAAAAAATAGCTGTTACATTTGCATAACAATTTTGTTATTGGTTACCATCTATTCTCTTCTTAAGATCCACTTTTTTTCTTTCCTCATTCGGCTCAGCTCTGTGCCTAGGGAATAGGTGTTTTGTGGCCTCGATCCATAGATTTCCTTGTGTTCTGACTTCTGGCTGGATTTTGCTAATAGAAGACATCAACACAAAATTGGACATAGGAGAGCTAGGTCGGGTAAAAGTATGGATTGGCCTGGAGCAAAGGATATTTTTTAGTACTGTGTCAGCCCATGGGAGGCATCATTTTGAATTTACAGTAAAAATTACTATGCACTAAAATAATTCAGTTAGATTCTCCTTAAAACTTTTGTTAACCAGGGACCTGTTTGCTCATTCACTTGGAACATAAATTGAAGGTCTGACACAGTATCAGTTTTGTTTTGTTTTGTTTTATCTGTAGTTGCTTAGCTGCCTAATGCAAGAAGAGTGAGACCTATTATTTCAAACCACCAGAGCAAAAGGAGTTTTATTATTAAAATTACTTCCTAATGTACTGCATCTGTAACATGTTGAAATAAGATGTTACATGGATTGTTCTTCCATTTAGGTAAGTTTCCGACATTCATAAAACTTCTGGGCAGCTAAAAATAATGGTAACACTTTGCTGAAAGTAACAGTTTCTCTTTGGTGCAAGGGGGGCTATTTTCTCTCCACCTCTACCTTTTCACTTATAGATGCTTATTTATGAATTCTGGCCTAAGCAATTTGCGTGTCCTGTTGTACCCAAGATCTGCACATTCTCTTATCTAATAAAACTGTCTTCTCTTAGCCAACTGCCAGATCAGAGAAGCATAATCAAGGGTACTTTCCAACACTTACGTGGCAGTGAGCAAAGCCTGCATCATAGTACACATTTTCTGCTGAGTACCCAGAAAACTATGAGCTATTAACAGAGTTTTATAGGATTCAAGCTAAGCATTTTATCTTATATCTCTTGCTTCCAGAGTCCTTCTGAATTTTTTTTGACAGTGTAAGATATGCACCAATGTAGATAATTCTAAATGCTGCTTTCCAGAGAAAGTAAAGGATTTTAAAAGAGATGTCCCTTGCTGCCTCTGTACTATGTGTGTGATTCTTTTTTATTCTTCTTTACTGGAAATTACCCAGTGCTAGAATTTCCTATTTATTCTTTTAATGTTACTCAACTCTTAGGAAAAAGCAATGAATTGTTCCTTGGTTTCTTCCAGGTAAGTTACTGCATAGTCAGAACAGACTATTTAGCCATGGCCCCTAATACTTTGCAAGCTTTTTGAAATTTTTATATTTCTTTGTACATTGTAGTCATTAATTACTAGGTAATTTAGTGTGTTGAGTCAGCAAAGGTATTGATTACACCAATGCCAAAGTTATTTACCTTTCTGGAAATAAGCATCAACAACTTCTCACTCACAAACATAAACCTTCATCAATTTTTTTTTTTTGATCTGAAGTCCTTAGTACAGGTTTAACTATCATGATTTCTGGTACACTGTACTTTTACTAAAAATAGATGCAGGCATTCACTAAAGTTCTATTTTTTAAAAAAATCTATATTACCTATATTGGATTTCATCTAATCCTGTGGAATAAATTATTTCTACATTATGCATGATTCCCAGATATAATTCTCTACTTTTCTATTTCCTGTAAGTGTTGGATCAACCATTCACATGAGTGTCTGCTACTGCCCTGAATATTCTGATGATATTTTAAGTCAAAACAATCTGTCCAAAAACTGCGTTTGTCATTTTATATCTTCTCAAACATATCTACTTATTCATTCTTATGTTCATTTGTTCATTCATTTATTGTTGTATTTATTGAATCAATAAATTTCTTTTATTAGTGCCTGTTGCTGAGAATAATCAATGAATATGGGAGATAAAGTCATTCCCCTGAGGAACTTTGCACAGAATTAAATGACACATAGTAGGCAAACAAATATATACTGTGACAAGCGCCAAGGAATAGTGAGTTTTGGAATGAATGTAAGAACAATGTGGAGAACTTAATTTCAATTTAGATGTCAGGAAAACTTCTTAAAATAAGTAGTATTTAATCTGAGTGCTCAAGTGTGAAGAATAATTAGGCTTGTAAAGAGAGAATGGGAGAATATTCTAGGTAGAGAGAACTTTGGTGTAGAAGTAAGAAAGAAGATGTCACATAAGCAAGCCTAAGAATAGAATATTCACATCTACAGTGAAGTGAGTATGCAGCAGCAAGTTTTGAGACTGAAAGGCTAATCAGTAGCCAAATTCTTATGAACAATTTAAGTTATATTAAAGAGTTTAGGTTTTATCTTGAGGGACACAGAAAGTATCAGAGGGTCATAATGATAGAAATTACATGCAAATTTGAATTTTAGAAAGATCGTTTGCCTGCAATGTATGAGATGGATTGAAAGAACAAAGGCATGTAAAAATCAATTAGAGTCAAATGAGAAATGGTAAAGTCTTTAATTGGAATGGGGTTTTAGTCCATTTTTGTTGCTATAACAAAATACCGGAGGCAGCATACTTTATCAAGGGATTTATTTGGCTTACAGTTTTGGAAGCTGAAAATCCTAAAGTTGTGTGGTTCTGTATTTTCATCATCAGATGACACACTCACTCTGGCTATACGACAAGAAAGTTTAGAAGCAAAAAGGAAACCAGCTGTGTGCTAAGTTAGTGGGGGCATGGTCACTCTATAACAAGTGATTCTTTCCAGAATTAATTCATGCTTGAAGATAAGCATCAGTTCCTTTGAAGGATGGTGCCTCTATTACCTAATTACATTGCACTAGGTCCTACCTCTTAAGATTCCTATCACTTCTCAATATTTCTGCTAAAACAAAGCTTTCAGTACACAGACTTTTTGGAGGACACACTAAAACCCATATCCAAACCATAAGAAGTGTTGTGTTAGAGATTTTTTTTAAAGTGAAGAAAGTTATTTTGAAAGATTTGATGTGTTTCTTGATGCAGCCTGTGAGAAGAAAAGACAAAGACTTTTGTCTCTGGAAATGGAATATATAATGATATTTTCCTTTGAGCTTTTGAACAGAAGTACAACTTAGAGAGGAAAACTTGAGTTTAATTTCAACATAGTGGTCCTCTTTCCCCGCCCTATTGTATTTAAAAGCACAAAGGGGTAAAAGGATGTTAATGGTCTGAATGACAGGAGAAAAACCTGAACAGCAAAATTTGATGTGTCAGTCCTTAGGACACTGATGGTATTGAATCAATGAAACTAAATAGACTGCCAGCAGTTACATAATATGGGAAGAGAGAGGACCTAGATGGAAAAGTTTTTACTTATATGCTAGCCTAAGAAATAGAACCTATAAAATAAATCTTAGGATCATCAGAAAAGTAGCATGATCAATGGAGGAACTAATTCTAGCCTTTTTTGAGTATATGTGTTCATCAAAAATCAAGTAAACATTCTGTATGGATTGCCTAATGTCAAATCAGAGAGTGTGGGATCAAGAAAACCAAAGGAAAAAGTGCTCAGGAGGTATGCAGCCAACTAGAGAGCTGAATGTAGTGTAAATAAAATGTGCTTATACTTAGTATACAGAAATCACTGGAGACCTGGAGAAAAGTGATTTCTGAAGCATTTTGGAGAGCAGTTAATGAGTTACAATAAGTTTAGGAAGTAATGGAAAGTGCGGAAATATTTACCACACCTAATGCTAGCAATTCAACTTTTCTACATATCTAGAAGAGAAAACATGGTGTCACTTTTGATTATTTTCTCTCATTTGTCCTCTGATGTTAAGTCTAATTGCACAATATCCCTTGCTTCTCTCTGGCTTCTTTTTATTGCCGCCTCTAAGAAAGTTACCTTACTCAATCTTCGCTTATTTTCCTCTACTACTCCAAGAAAAATTATGCAATTATTATATCTTAAGATCCAATTCAAATTCTGCTCACTTGAGTAAACTTCCCTAATAACCTCTTGCTCAAGCAATCTATTTTTCTGAACTTTCCTAACACCTTATTTATACTTTTTAAAATAATTCTTAAGACCGCTCGCCTTTGCCATATGCATATCTGGTCACTCTTTCTATACTATCAACTTCATGAGAGCAAAAATCCTGTTTATTTTTATATTGTATATATTATCTGAAACAAAACATATAAATAAGTACTTTAATTCTGTGTATATATATATATATATATATATACACACACATATATATATATATTTTTTTCTTTTTTTGGTACTGGGGATCGAACTCAGGACCTTGTGGTTGTGAAGCAGGTGTGGTGCCAACTGAGCTAAATCCCTGGCCCAGTTCTGTATAATTTTAAGCTACCCTATCTTGGTCAAATCTTACCAAGGTCTTTGAAATATATTTTCCTCTAAAAAGTGACAACATTAATTAATATCATTAAATGATTGTTAACATCCAAGGTGACATATTGAATTTAAAAAATAATAGATTTGAAAATGCTTTGAAAATTATAAATATAAATAACTAAAATATAAGACAGACTAGTATTTATATTTTCTTAGTACAATTGCAGGAGATGTTGTGTAGTAAGAATGTTCTGAGAATTGCCACTGTTCTTCAACATACAGCAATTCAGGCAATCAGTAGTTTAAATGTTAATTTGTTCAATTTGGTGCATATAACTCCTGTGGTGAAATGTCTGGCAATTTATTTTGATGAATAATTCAAAGAACATAAAATTTACTCAGGCCTTCTTTCTCTATGTGTTTATACTAGAAAACATGGTAAGTGAACTAGATCAAGTATCTCAGCCTAATTGACTAATTTACAGCTTTTCCTTTTTTATGTAAAAAATTAATGTTTGCTTATTGTATGAATACAAACTTTTAAAATATATGTATGAATAATGAAATCCCAATTCCCCAAAACAGTTACAGAGTATTTGGCAGATTTCTTTCTACATTTTTATTCCACTCACACACTTGTTTTATGTTGTTGCTGATGCTCCTCTCTCTCTCTGTCTTTCTCTCTCTCTCTCTCTCTCTCTCCCTCTCTTTCACACATATTCACATCATTTAATTTAGATACTTAGATGTACATATAGATTATATTCTTTGGAAAATAATGGGCCTCAAAGATGTTCACACCCTATTAACATAACCTGTGACTATATTATCTTACAAGACAAAAGATTTTGTATTTGCAATTAAGATTAAGGGTTTTGAGATGAGGTGATTATCTTGTATTTTTCAGGAGGGTCTAACATAATCTCATATCCATAAAAATGGAAAAGCAAACAGAAAACTGGGTCAGTCAATGAGATATAAGGAGTAAGTGACTTCCATTGTTTAACAGTGGAGAAAGGAGCCAATCAGATAGCTAATGTCAAGGCCTCCAGAAATTGGGAAGTGTTCTCAGTTCACAGGCACCAAAAAACATAGACTTCAGGTATAAAACTGCAAGGTTGAATTTTTCCAACAATGTGAACAAGCAAGTAAATAGAATCTCCCATAGAGCCTTCAGTAAGCAAGGTAGCCCTGCTCAGGCCCTGATTTTATACTTGGGAAACACATAATTGACTTATAAAATACACAATTGTGGAAAAATAGGATTGTGTTGCTTAAGCCACTGAACTTGTTGTGGTAATTTATTAGACCAGTAATAGAAAACAAATACAGATATAAATATCTTTGTATAACTGTCTATATAGTTTTGGAAATTTTTCATAAATATACAGGGATACTTGTTTATTTATCACATTTACAAGGGGAGCTCCACATTTTATCAAACATTTTCACATTGTGGGTATAGTTTCATAGGAAAAAATTGCTACAACTGGAATAGCTTGCTCAAAAAACAGACACACTTTATCATATGCCAACAAATTATCTTTCAAGAAGATTCTACAATTAATACTCCCACTAATAATATGAAGGGTGCCATGTTCCACATCCTTGTCCAAACTGGATACTTTCATAATTTCAGTTTCATTGGCTTTGCCTTTTCCAGAAGTTAAAATTGCTTTCATAATTATTGAATGCCATCATTTGTTCTTTCCTTGAATCTCACACATATTCCAGTGTAACATAAAAGATCATACATAATTTTATAAGTGTTCTGTTGCACTATTCTCTTTTGGAGTACTAGGGGGTTGAACCCAGGGCTGTTGCACTGAGCTACATCCCCCACCATTTATTTTATTTTGAGACAGGGTCTAAATTAGTAACTAAGATGCCCAGGCTGGGCTTGAACTAATGATCTTCCTGCCTCAGCCCATAATACTGGGATTATGCCTAGACTTTCTTAGTGTTTACGGTTGAGAATAATAATTATTAATTGAGGAAATATTTGAATAGAATTTTAACTAGAAAGTCCAAACTCCTGAGCCCTCATAGCTTTGTGCCTGGACTCAAATGACTGGAATGCTAACTTACATGATCAGTTTGACACTTCCTCTATAACAGCTGGAGATGTTAAGTACACTTATTCAGAGATGTATCTCAATTGTCAGTTTCTTCCTACCAGCACCACCCTTCCCAGCTCATGCTCCGAACATCAGTTCCTAAATAGTGTAAATGAAAATAGTTACACACATATATATATTTAAATATACTAAAAATCATAAAATGCTTGTACCAGCCACCCTGTTAATATTTAGCATTAATTGCTGAGATGTAGTTTGTTTCCTTGAACATTTTAATACCTCTTTTAAAACTCTGTATGCCCAATGTATTACTGCTATTATTATTTGTAGCATTGCCTTTTTAGACAATATTATTACTACTGTTTTGATTAGTGTAAATATATTTTTGCTTAGTGACTCAAATCTTTAAGAGTTACTTTTCTGTTCATGTTACCCATATTGAAGCATATTTTGATCATTTTTATATATACTTAAAATTGAACATCTTATATAAATTTTCAAATGTGCTAACATAAAGTTATTCTTAGAATTCTCTCATGACATTTTAAGGGTCATAGTACTTGTATAGTACTCCCCCTTTATCACACTTTCCAAGATGCTCAGTGAAAGTATAAAACTGAAAACATGACCAAACCCTATCCATGCTCTTTCTTCTTAAACATAACATACCTATAATAAAGTTTAATTTATAAATTAACACAGCAAGATATAAACAATAACTAAGAAAACAGAATGTTATAATAGTATGCTATAATAAAAGTTATGATAATGTATTCTCCTTGAGTCAAAAATATTAATATTTTCAGACCATAGTTAGCATGGGTAATTGAAAACAAAAAATAGAAAACAATGGATAATAGGGAACTAGTTATAACTCCTCTATTTTTTATCATTTATTTGTTCTACTCCTGCTCTCTCATCCTTGCCAAATGCCTATTTTTTTCAGATTATTTTTCATTAGCATGGTTGTAGTACATAACATTTACAATCTTTGTGGGGAATTGAGATACATACACATCACATTTTAATTCCCATTGTCATCCTCTTTCCTCCCTCCTCCTCATCTCCTCCATCTCATGATCCCCTTCCCTTTTGAGAAAGATCTATCTTCCAACTTCCTAGTATCTATTTTACTTTGGGTTTCTCATATAAGAGAAACCATGTGATACTTAAGCTTGTGTGTCTGATTTAATTCACTTAACATTACAGTCCTGAGGTTTATCCATTAATAGTCTATATTTTAAAAGATTATGTTTTCATTTACCATTTCATTAATTTCTTTTGTTGTCACTATTAGTAGTGTTTTTTTTTAATTTTTAGGTTTACACTCAAGTCCACATTTTAACACGAAAGGATTTAAAAATCACTACAAAATAGGGTATATTCTGCACTAGGAACTTACTCTGTATCTCTTCCATGGCTGCTGTCACACTTAAAGATATCAAAATGTTTTTAAAGATTATCCAGAAAGTTTTTTAAAAGGTAAAAGTTCTCCTTTCTAAATAGTTGGAAAGAATTTGAAAGCACATTGACTTATTTGTAGGGTTTTTTTTTTTTTTGAGAGGAAGTGTTACAGTACTTTTATGTAGCTACATAAAGACAGCTAGGGCCAAATTATAGAAGGGAGAGGAAAACTCATTTAGGCTTCTTTGGAAAAAACCAGAAATTTGTCCTGCCTTGTGAGAACCAGTTGTTATTAGGTTTGTAGGACAAAATAACAACAGCCTATTTGGAGGGTTGTAGAAGAGATTGTTCTACTGAGAAAAAAATTATCTAGCTCAAAAAAAAATTTTTTGGTACCGAGAATCGAACCCTAACTCAAATTTAAAGTCCATAATATTCTAAATTTCTATAGCTGCCAAAACTCAATGAAGTCGCAGAAGATGTAAACCAAAGGTAATTAAAGGGAGAGCTGTTGAGCTTTCAGTTGGTATCTTAGGTCAAAGTTTTTAGACCTGCAGGTTATAATAGGTAAGGAATACCACTGAGCTGCCCATAGTGAAAGCTTAGGGGTAAAGGAATCTCAGATCTGGAGGCAAAAGTACCACAAATACAACTAGGAAGACAAAAATTGTCTGTGGAGTTTGTGCAGATTTAAGAAAAAAAAACAAAACTGAAAAAATTTAAGGGAAACCAAATATTATTGATAAACCTAGTGTAAAGTATTTTAATAATCTTTTTAATGCTATAAATAACACTGATATTAACTTGAAAAAATTTGAAGTCCATATTTTCTCATTATTTTGATATTCTCCCTACACTTTTCTTAAATAAGTTGTTAAATTTTTTTTCATTAAACTTATGGGTACATTTTAGGTATACAACATGATCACATTTATCTTTGGGAATTTGTACCTGTACATGATATATCTTAGTTCTTATTTTTTCCCATTCCCTCAACCTCCCTTCAACCCCTCTACCCCTCCCCATTTAATAATGTGGAATAAAAATATTTTGCATCTTGCAACTTCTATACCCACAGAAGCAGTTGAAAATGTATTTTTGAAACTATTTTTACTAAATCTTTGGAAGCATTATAGATTTCTAATGAATCATAAAATATTTTTAAGACCACATTTCTCCTGTGAAGTCTTAAATGGTAACATGATAAGTTCTCCTTTAATTTTTTTTTTCATTTCAAAGGATGAGTACACATCATCCTCACAGAATTCACTTTCAAAGAAGCAGAAACAGGAAGCTATTGTTTAGACCAAGTTATTGATACAGGAAATGATACTGGAGATAAAATATGAAATATTATATCTCCCAACATGTTAGTTGTAGGATATGCTGAGCTCTTGTTCTCTAAAATTCAAAGAATAATTCTAGGAACAACAGAGGTTAAGAGTAGGCAAATATTTATTGATAGGAAAGCTCCTGAGAGGCAGGAAGGGGTCCCAAGAAGGTAGTCCTGGGGACTCTACATTATAGAGGAGTATCAAAGAATGGAACCCGTGAAGGTACAATGTGGGCTAGAGCCATGATCATCCAATAAGGTTACAAGTATAGTCCCATAGGTAATAGTGGTGCAAATGGGAAAAAAGTCACTTAAAAAGAGTGGTGGTTGATGTCTATCTAGACTTCATTAAGCACAGTGTATGCAGGTTTGATCATCTTGTCTTTATCTTGACTGTGATTTCCAACTGATATGCCTCAGACCACAGCTGTGGAATATTTCACCTTTGCCCTGACTCTTTTGAGGACCTAGCCCTATTTGACTGTCTATAATATTATTGAACTCAGCTATCTATAATATTATCACTCTTTCTGACACACACACACACACACACACACACTCAGAGTGTTTCATTCCTTCTGTGGGCAATAAAAAATGAAATTAATTTATGGACACTATACATATGTAATTAATCAAACATTTCTAAAAGCATGCTACAAAAATTTAGTAGGTGAGGCAAAACTATGTAGGTAAATGAAGAAAAACTTACATTACAGTGAGGATGGTAGAATAAATAAAAGGTAAGAAAGGGACAAGAAAATCACAACTAAAAATTATAGTTCAAGAAAACTGCAGGGGCTGGGGATTTAGCTCAGTGGCACCACCCCTGTCTTATAAGCACAAGGTCCTGAGTTTGATCCCAGGTACCAAAAAGAAAGAAAGAAAGAAAAGAAAAAGAAAACTGCAACTTTTGGGCCTCAGTTGAAGTTATCCAGTGTGATCCATATCAGCAGTCCCTGGGTGAAAGGGACTCCTTTCCTTTTGAACCTGTTGGGGTCTCCTTGGTGGGAGACTGGAACATGAAGACAGTATCTGATGAAACCTATTAAAAGAAGGGGATGGCGGACAAGAACTCTTGGAGTTAAGGCCAGGTTTATTGGTAATATTCTTCTTTTATACATTTTTCTGTAGGATACATAACTCAATAACAGTTTACAATGCTAGTCAACTAACCACCAGTGATATCGGAGTACATAAAGCATCTAAAGAACCATCTCCTTTAACTATGCTCCTTTAATCTTAGTGCATCTTATCTAAATCATCCTAGCTATTTAAAGCTTCTAAAAAGTTAGCTATCTGCCTAGGGCAGAGAAGGTGAGCTGGTGCCAGCACCCAGAAGGAAGCACCCCCGCCACTATCTCACGCTCCTAGGTCAGAGACGGTGAGCCACATAGGCACCAGAAGGACTGCCCCCACACACACCGTGGAAATGAAAAGACTCATAAACAAGCCTCAAAAACAGACTTCTGGATCACCTACAGTAACCCCAAAGGGAAA
>NW_004624810.1:9996028-10006246 GCF_000247695.1 Heterocephalus glaber | reverse complement strand
GGGTAGGGGAAAGGAAAGAAGGGAAAAGAAAAAATATGAGAAAAGGAAAAAATGGAAACAAAGTCTTTGCAAATAGGGAAGGGTAGAGGCGGTGAAGGGAGGGCAAGGGAAGGGGAAAAAATAAGAACCAAAATACTCATGTAAAGGTATAAGATCCCAATGATGAATGTAATTGTATTTTATACCTAAAATGTACCAATAAATTTAATGGGGAAAAAAATAAATGTTAGCTATCCTTATCTAGTCTTATACCAAGCAAATATTTGAGAGTCTCAAGGGACTACAGAGGAATGAACACTGTGGGATCGACGAACAGCCTTCTGAAGTTATCTTTAACTTCTGTATCTGGGCCTGCCACAGGTATCTGGGCCTGCCACAGGTATCAGGACAAACTTCTCATATCCTCCACAGAACCCATCACACCTAAAATTCCTAGGAGTACTGAAAGTTCAAAATGTGGTTTAGTTGAGAAAGTAAAGAGGAGGAACCTGATCCTAAGGTAAAGGAGAAGGTTGAGAAAACTCAAAGAATGTTTAAATTATCTATTTAAAAAAAAATTGAGCTCATGCTGGCACAGGGCCACCTTTTTCTGGGGCTTCCCCCACCTTAAGAGGAGCATAAATGTTTCCTGTTCCAGGAAATATGCACCCATCTCTCTTGAGGGCCTGCACTCTGTTTCTCTCTGAGTGTGTACCTTTTAATTTCTGCCTAATAAAACCCTTTCTATGCCTTTTACTGAATAGTTTTGAAAATTCATTTTCTGTGATGGGAATCAGCAAACTTGCAAATTTATTCTATGTGAAGTATGGTTTAGGTGATTTCAGCTTCAGTGACCTCAGAACCAGTCTGGTGACAATAGAAAGGAAATTTTTTTGAAATATAAATATATGCAAGTATATCTGAAATAATAAAAATAGGGTAAGTGAAAAATTAATGTAAAAAATACAATGTATATCTCTGTATATCTTGGTAGAAGGCAAGCTACATGGCAGAAATTTCTTTTCAACTCATGTATTTGGACAGTAGATTCTCCCCAAAATTGTGAATACATGTACAATCAAATAAAATCAATTATCATGAAACTAACATATTCATTTATCTCAACAAACTAAAACTAACCAAAACTACTAGAATAAATTAGGTAAATAAAAACCCAGATTATATTAGTATAATCAGTCCTAATCATACTCTAGATAAATTTAAAGGACAATGTTTCTTTCATATTGAAATAACTTTTTCAGCTTTGTAACAAAAAGACAAATATAAAGTACATGTGCAGTCTTTCTTTTCACCCCGTATTTTAGACCAACCTGGGACTATTATGATTAATGTAATATTTACTGAATCATTACTGTTCTTTGCTTCATTCATTCAACATATATTTATTGAATACTATATAGATTTTCGATGTCTACTGTAACTAATTACCACAAATTTGATGGTTTAAACATATACATTCATTCATTCATTCATTCATTTGCAGTTCTGGAGGTGAGAAGTTTGAATCAGTTTTACTGGAATAGAATTGAAATGTTTTCATAGTCCGTCTTTGCTCAGAAGTCAGAGGTGACTCTTATTTCCTAGCTCATTCAAGATTCTAGACTTGGAATGTATTCCTTACATTCCTTTCCTCACTGTTCCCTCTCCAATCCACAAAGCCAAGAGCTGATGTTTTGCTTCAGTGGTGACATTTCCACCTTATCTTTCAAAGCTCTCTTTGGTTCCCTGTTATAAAAATACTTATGATTACATTAGGGGCTCACTTAGATATTCTCAAGATCCTTAATCACATTGGTCAAGTTCCTTTTGCAAAATAATGCAATATCACAGGTTCAGAGGATTAGGACCTCATTAGGTTTCATTATTTATTCAACTATAAGCAATGATACCTGTTGTGTTAGCTGTTAAGAGACATAGTTATGAATCAGACAGTATCCATATCTGCATTCATGGTATTTGATATTGTCTCATATATAACACAGATCTATCTGATTTTCACTGAGTGCTCTAACAGAGGAATATTTTACCCATGAATAAATGTTTTTCTTTTTCTCTTACAAAAGTAGTTGTCAGCTATTTCTTAGAATAAGTAGGCACAGAAAATTACTGTGGTCTCTCTTAAGTGCAAGTGGGGTCATCTATTTTGAGAAATAACAAGGCTTTTATTGACTTTGGAAACTGTTCCATGTTCATGGCAAGAAAAGGTGATGTTATAGCAGGAGTTAGATCAATTTGGTCAAAGAATCTATGGCATCTTGGAAAGGAAAAAAAAAAAAAGCCCAAACTCTTTTACCTGTGAAAATGACTATGTGAAATCTAGACTTCTTAACATCTGGGGCACAACTGATTATGGCATAACATTAATGTTCTGTCACAATGCATGAAGTTTCCTTCCTTCAAAAGGCTGAAAGGCTCTGTATCACTCTTTATAGTGTTTTCCCCTCTCAGGAAGTGCTACATCTTTCTGCTAGCCCAATTTTCCACTACAGAAATGACCCTGCCTCAACTACCATCATGTTTGAGTGAAACAGTGTGTCCCTCAGGAGAGACAGGCCATAACTAGAGCCTGGAGTATTACAGTCTAACAGCATTAGCCATCTGTGAACTTTCTGCCACTCATCTATGGAAAGGAAATGACCCTGGAACCCTCTCCTATCTCCAGGTCTTGGAGTGCCATGACCTGGGAAAATACTTGAATCAGTGAATGTGAATTTTCACTGGAGGTGGAGCTTGATCTGTTTAACTGGGAATTACCTACATTGAATTTAATCCTAGAGTGTGGGTCAAGGCTGAGCTGCACCTAACCCACTGGTCAAGAAGTCACCTAACGACTTGTGGTCACTGTAAGACCACATGAATTTACAGGACTCCTACGTTTTAGTCATCACCTTGCAAGGCTGGCTTCTTTTATCTGTGGCACAGTTCATAAATTTACATGTATGGAGTTAGACTGGATTCTTTGCTGTCAGAATGCTAATGATATTCTGGATCTCTGGGGGCATATGTTAAAAGGATTAGGGCATTAGGGAGAAGAGAGCTGCTAACAACAGGTGGAAGCTTTTGCGTTCTACACAGGGGATTTAGAGTCATATTTGAATGTCAAACTGTGTCATGGGATATCCTACTTATACTTGGATAAAGCAAGATGTGATATAAAGAACAGGACAATTTAATTAATGAAATTATAAATGTAGTTGAGATTAAAAATATTTAATAGAATAGCCATGGAGAAGGCAGACTTTGTATAGACATTGAGGCACATTGTAAAAACATGCTTTTGTTTAGATTTATTTTCATTTATTTTGTTTTTGTTTGTGCTATGTTTTATTGCTATTTAGGATCTAAAAAAAATTCTGATTTTGGAAGAATGCTATATTGTAGGTTTTGTGTTCTATTGACCATTAAACAAGCCAAAGGGGCTGGCTTACACTTGAAGACACTAAGGAGCCTGTAGTATAGGTTAAGTAATCAGACTATCTCATGCAAAAATTTGAATTTTGTGAAAAGGAGGTAGGTAATGTAGGCAGAGTTAAGAAGCTACTCATGCCAATATAAACAGTATTGAGAGCTCAGTGCATCCCATAAACAGCAGTGTCCTAATCTGCACAGTTGTGTGAGGCTGTGTACTCAATTTCCTAGCCTCTTTTGGTTCCTAGACATTGTCATTACCTAACATACTTCATGTTGTACTTTGTAATTTTTCATGTGGTCTATTTGTGTCTAAGTTTGCCAGATTCAGTTTCTATACCTTATAACAAAAATTCTGGTAAAGAAGATATTTGGAAAAGAATCCACTTCTTAGGTGAGTCTTGAACAAAGATATAAGATGGGCATGCTATGTCTAGGAAGTCCTAATGAAACTTCTAGGGCTGGAGGAAAAAGAAGAGACATGAAATATTCAGGACACAGATAGTAAGACCCATTGAAATTGAGGGAAGAAAATGATGACTGAAAATATAATCATTTCCCTAGGTCTAGGAAAAAAAGGAGAAGCATCTTCATTACTAAGGCCAAAAATAATGATAGTGATGATGATGATGCTAACGGATACTGCTCTTTTTAGTAGCAAGGTAAGATAAAAAATTCTGTAGGGTGGGAGATATTATAGCAATCAATGATATTTCAGAAAAACTAAAGGCTATGGTAGTTTATTGTCTTAAGAGTATTCCTGAAAATGAAGAGAAACTTCTGTTGATATTCCCCCATGCATTCCATCCTCTTTTGATTATTTTTTTCTTTGCACTCATGACCGATCATCCTGGATACAACACATTTAAAATACAATTTATGAGCAACTCTATTTCCTTCTAAGAATTCATCTGTTAGAACAAAGGCATATTCTTGTAGTACTATATTTTTAATTAAAACAAAAAAACATAAATATGTATTGACAGGACAGAGCAAGAGAGAAAGAAAGTTGAGAGTAAAAAAGAAATTCCTTATTTATTGTCTTTTTCTCAGATTAGTACAGATCACAATGCATATATTGTTTTAGGTTTTTATATGGTATTAGAAATATATATATATTTAAAATTTATAAAAATGGACCCCTATATTATTGCACTAATTACCTATTTATCTTGGACACTTTTCTAATCAGAATTTATGAATGTACCAAATTTAATACTAGTTCCATTTATTAATATAACTTTAAAACCTATGAGAAATAGATTAGACTTGGCAGTAACTATTGCTGACACAGATTTGAAAATGTCAAGATTTAGCATGTAAGAATATCACATATGTGATAATAAGAACAAAATAGTGTTTCACTCCCTACCAGAGAAATAGAAAAAAAAAAAAAGTATACAAAACATGTTGAAAAAAAGTTATGTGAAATGAGTGAAAAAAAAGAGTACTGACAACATATCAATGCCAATTCAATATTCTTGTCCAGTAGCAGAGTATGTACAGAGCAGACAGAATTACAAATTGAGAATTTTCCATAACCCCGATTTAGCTTAAAAACACTTCTGTGCAATGAGTCTGACACACAGAGGGAGATGCAATAAAAATCTACTTACCCTAGCTTATTTACTCTGGCAGTAATAAATACCATGTTTTTATGCAAGTTGGCATGAATTAATATACTATAAAAAGAAATGCCTTTTCTCTCATTCAACATCAGAAAACCTATTAATACTCCCCAAAATCACATTAGAATAGGAAATAATAATTACTCCAACAGGTGAAGAAAAAGCATTAGATTAATTAAACAGTCACTCTTGGTATGAATGAATAAATAAAAAAATAAAATAATAAAATAAAACATTTAGTAACCAGAAATAGAACACTCAATAATCTTGATAAAAGTAGCAACTGAAATCCCACAGCAAACATTGTACTTCATGATAAAATTTTAACAGTAATGCAGAAAAGTCAGGAATAAGATAAGAATGCTATCATTACTTTCATTAAACATTGTGCTGGAGGTCAAAATAATGCATGAGAAAAATAATTACAAATGTTAGTACTGTCTATATAATCACCAAGAGGTGTAACCGAAAATAAAATTAAGGAACAAAAAGTTCAGTATGGCTTCCGGATATGAGACCAATATATAAAAATCAATGTTTCTTGTATACAACATTAATAACCAATTTAAAAAGATGTAAGTTTTTGTGGTGCTGGAGATCAAACCCAGGGCCTCATTCATGTTGAGAAAGCACTTTATCACTGAACTATTAAGTTAAAGAAAAATCTCCAATTTTAGCAATGAAACAGGAAAATGTTTTAACTTGTAATGAAAGGAATTACAAAGCACTAAAAAGTATAAAAGACTAAAAAACCTGAATATAAATAAAAACATAGTTTAAACAAAATCCCAGACAAAATCCAAACCAAATTATAGGGGATGGCACTGGGGATTGAACCCAGGGCTTTCTTACTGAGCTACATCCCCAATCTTTCTTTTACTTTTTGAGACAGGGTCTCTCCAAGTCACTTACTTGTCCAGGCTGCCTTCAAACCTTCCGTCCTCTTTCCTCAGTTACCCAGAGTTCTGGGATTAGGCCTGTACCACCCACTATCCTATACTTTTCTGTGTTTAAAATATTTCATATTACGATTTTAGAAGAAACTAAAAATGGTTCAAAATCTCAGGGTGGGAAAACTCTTCTAAACAATAAAGCACAGAGCATGCAATTGCAATCTAAGATGTTAAATTCAACCATAAGTACCCTAAAATATAAAGGTTTTGATCATTAAAAGATACCATAAAAAGTGAAAAGACAATCCACAAATTCAGAGGAGATATTTGTAACAACAATAATTAGTAAGTAAATAGGTAAACTATAAAAATAAAATCATTTACAAATTAAATTTCAAAAGCAATCCAATAAAAAATGGGGCAAATTGAGTCGAGACTTTTCACAGAAACTCTAACAGCCATAAGTACATAAAAATGCAAATCTCACTTAGCAAGGGGGAAAATGCAAATTAAAAGAAAAACAATTTCCAGGCAAAACTTTCAAAGTATGACATCAGCAGATGTTATAGATCATGATGTTCCAAATTAGTTGATGTAAAATGGGTTTGTATAGTGATGAATTTCAAAATCTGAATATGTAGTGAAAAAAATTAGTTTGGAAGGGAAGGAATGGAAGATGTACACTCACATAAAAGGCAAAACCATGAAAACTGTATTTTTAAGGAACTGTACATATATAACATCTTAGAAAAGCAAAGAAATGAGCAATACAAAATTCAGCATAACGATAATGGGAAAGATGTGCTCTGGAGAAGACAATATAGTTATTTCTCTATTTCTTAAACTCTGTGGTGGATAGTAGGGCGTTATTATTCTTTAAAATGTGCAAATGAGATTGTAATCATTTATGCAAGTTTTACAATTAAAACTGGTTTTAAAGCATCTAGTGAGCTTTTAAAAAGCCTTGATAAATTTGTTCACATCAACAACGTCTGGCCTGAGTCAATATGTCGTTGTTACTAGGTAACCCAAACAAAATATAATTATCTTGGCTTCAAAAGCTGATGTAAGATGGAAACGCTCAGTTGTAACTTCTATTTCAAAAGTTCTTCTTCTTCTGCCTTTTCTCAATTATTTCTACTAAGTGAGTTCACTACAAATGTGATTTTTAACAATTTGCAAATTTAAAATGTCACCTTTATCTGTCTACTTTGGCCTTCCAGGTAAAGGATCATTTAAAGAGGCAAAATACTGTAGTTTCTCAGCTCTGAAAATAACTAGTGTACTTTGAATGCCTAATATTAGAAATCAAAATCAAACATTTGTCCTCTATAACAGAGCTTCCCAGTTGAGCCTGCAAAGATAACTACTAACAGAGAAACAAGTCAACTCCACCATCTTCCGCCTCTACGCCCCGCCCCCCGCACCAAGACCTGGACAGCCCCGCCCACCCTCGGGCCCCGCCCCGCCCCGCCCCGCCCCGCCCCGCCGGCTTGTCGGGCCCCGCTGCCCGCTCTCCACCAGTCTCTCGAAAAGGCTGGAGCAAGTGTTTGACAGGCGGGGCCGTTTGGGCTCGGACGGGCAGCTCTTGGATTTCTCCGCTTCCCGGGTCGCAGCCGCTCGGCCAGCCGAGTCCCTGGTGACGTCCGACTCCCCGAGTCTGGTGAGTAGCCACAGGACCCGGTCCCAAAGCCTCGGCGGCGGCGGCGGGCCCGCTGTCCACGCCGGCGCCTGCGCCCTCTCCCGCCAGCCAATCGACTCGCTGCTTTCCACTGGCGCCCTTTGACCCCGCGCCCGGGTCGGCGGCGGGGGGCGCGGAGTTCGGGTACGCCGGGTTGCAGGCTGTCGGGTCAGAATTTCCTTTAGGTTAGTTTTACAGTCTTATTCCGCTCCACTCCGGCCCCACCCGGTTCCTCTGCACTGCCTCTTTGGAGCGGAACCTCCTGTCGCCTCGGTTGTCCTTCTGGGGCGTCCCCCGGGGCAGCAGTTTGTTCTTTCGGGACAAACCGCAGCCTTCACCACGCTTTCCCCTGGTGTGCGCGGCTGCGCTTGGCCTGGAGGCGGCTGAGGCCCCGAGGAGCCAGGCCTACCGGCCCAGGCTGTGTCGTCTGTTCCTCGTCCTTTTGGGCCTGGGGAGAGAATAACAGGGCGGCGAGGACACCGTGCAGACGGCTTCTGCCTTTACCGAGAGCGTATCTGGCTCTGACATTTTGGACTTGATCCTATGCCAAGTCTCAAGGTCCAACTACACAAGACGAGTATTTTTCTTTTCGCAAAACAAAACAAACTACAGGCAGAACAGTCCGTTTCATTTTATTGTTGCAAAGCCCTACTGATAAACTTAAGGGAAAATATTGAAGTTTTTTTTTTTTTTTGAAGTGTAAATATTATATGAGTTTAAAAAACAAATGAAATTGGGATGATAGTTTGCTCGCGTTAAAGTGTGTGGGCAGAGTGAAAGAAAAATACAAAATGAAATCTACATATTGGAAATACATTTGCAAATTGTTTTCACAATCCGTTACTTCCTTTCATTGAGCTGTGTGTAAATACTCAGAAAAACAGTGCCATGCTGTGAGGTTGGTAAGTTTTCAGGTTCTGCCTAACATGGCCAGAGATGCTGCTTGTGTTCATAGGATGTAGTGAGTGTATGATCAGAAACTCTACGGACTTCAGATTAAGTTTGGGTCACGGTTCATGGGTTATGTAACAGTTAATCATTTTTTTTATAAGTGCACAGTCAAATGAAAACGTGGCTACATCATCACTCTTTGTCCATGTCACACAATTACTGTGGTATGTTCTCTAAACTTGATTCTGCTAATACTTTCTAGGAAGACAAAGAATTAGAGCTGCAGCTGAAGTTTTAAAGCCAGATTTTGCCCCTTGCTGGTTGCTTAACTTAGGGTTATTTACCCATTTGCTGGATTGGAGAGACTTTGTAGAAGTTAATCAGTTGTGCAGTTTTTATCGTTTGTAAGCTGGTGTTAAAATGCTTCAGAGATTGTTAGGAAGATTAAATGTATTTATAAAGGTTTGCCTAATTGATTTACTGTGAACCAAAGGGAACATGTATTACTGTAAAACTGCCCCAGGAAAGGAATCTTTAGTACCAAAACTGATGCTCAAAGTTCCAAATGTGTCTTCTTGTATTAATTGTATTATCTCCAGTGACTTCATACAGAAGAAAATAAGAAACGCATGAGGTGTCTGTATAATTTAAGTGATAATAGTTGAAAGATGGAAACTTTTTGGCTTTTCTTGGTTATATGATAGCAGAAAATACTTTTAAAGTAATAGCTGGTGTCACACTGCCTTGAGATCTCCTGGGTCTTTTAGCTGAGTATATCTAATAATTTTTCATTGGCCCTCATTAGACATTCAAATTAAGTAGCTTTTAAAAAAGATTTAAAAGAAAACACAGAAATAGGCACCATAGTTTCAAAAGAACCTATTTATAACTTCTGAATACAGATCTGCTTTGAGAACCTCTATATTTTGCAGTTAACTTTTCTTTTTTGTCTTCTTTCATGTAACTTCTGAAACTAATTTCTTTTGTTGAAACTAAGTAGTTCTTTCAACTCTTAACATGCAAAATCATGTTGTAGGCATCTTAAGGGTCATTGTGATTTTGCACTTTTTTAAATGATTATTTTTGTTTAAATGGCTTTAAAAATTATAGAATCTTTATGGTTCTTTTTATATATTATATTCAGTATCGGTCCTAAACATACTAGGTGTGTATGCAGTCAGTAGAATCTGTTTATGTACGTACTGTTCGAATATACCAAAGTCAAAAACAAGATCCAGAAACTAAATTGAGCTGAATAGTTAATTGTCACTAATTATGTGTGAAATATGTTGGCCTCTACTGAATTGTAAAGATAACGACTTCATTTCTAGGGCATATAAAACATGTAAATAAATAGTCTGATGTAATATATAATGTAAGAAATACCAATTTGAAAAGTGATTAATACCCAGTACCAGTAATGGCAAACCTTTCAGAGACAAGTGCCCAAACTGCAACCCAAAACCCACTTAATCGCAAAGTGTCAACACTGCAATTAAGCCTGAATACTGAGATTTTACTTTAGAAAAAAATCACTCAAATATTAACATGTTTTGACTTAAAAGAAAAACACAATAAACATGTGTGCCGTAGGTTTGCCACCATTTCATAGACTATTTTGCTCAAGAATCATTACAAGTATCAAAAAAAAGGAGACGGCATTTCAGTTTTGACTTGAAGTACGAGTGATTTTTTTTTTTTTTTTTTTTTTAGAAAG
>NW_004624810.1:9924392-9995928 GCF_000247695.1 Heterocephalus glaber | reverse complement strand
TTTGGTACCAGCGATCGAACTTGGGTCCTTGCACTTGCGAAGTAGGCGTCAGAACCACAGAGCTAAATCCCTGGCCCTATGAGTGATATTTTTAGAATTAACCATATAGAGAATAGACTATTAGAATAAACCATACCTGTTTATGATTATTTAGCAAACACCTATCTTTAGTATTGTCATCACCATCAATATTTATTTCATTTTATACCAGACATTATTCTAGTTTTACACTATTACATTAAAATCCTGTTAGTGAGTTGACTCATTTTACAGTGGACAAAAGAAGTACAATTCAATCAGGTCACTTGTGTAGATCAGATAACTAAAAAATGGTACTACTACAATTGAAACTCAGAAAATTTTAACTGAAGAAATAACTTAATCACAATGATCAGGTTCCTTTTGGTAGAAATGACTTAATATTTGTTAAATGAGATACAGAGTTATGGGTAGAGCCAGTGGATCATCTGTGGATAAATGTAATGTAAAAAGAAGAGAAAGGGACAGGGACGAGCTTAAAAGGTTACATTGACAGGCAAAAAAACCCAGAAGGTAGCCTTCATAAATGCACAGTTTGGTTTTTTTCATGGATAGATGCAGAGAATGAATCTGAAAATACTGTACGAAAATTTCAGTGTTCTGTCAATATTTTGTTGCTTAAGTCCGAAGTAGTATTTACTATTTGATTAAGCATTACCCTTTCAGGGCCAGGGATTTAGCTCAGTGGTTTCACCACCTGCCTTGCAAGCTCAAGGACCTGAGTTTGATCCCCAGTACTAAAAAAAAAAAAAAAAATTACCCTTTCATATTTTCTTTCACAAACATGTTCTTGGGTGATTCACGGAATAACTGTGTCAGAAGACAAAACTGATAGGCTTTTTTAAAGATAGGCTCTTCTTTGATAGGCTCTTTCTAAAGAAGAGATTGAGTTAGCTTGCTACGTGACTTGCTCCCCCATTTGACCCCCATTTAATCAATATTACCTGGGTGACTGTACTTGTAATCTTATTGGTTGGTCATGGTTTGCCCCATCTCATGCTCACCTTGTAAATTTCCATTGGGTCTTATAGTTTTGTCCAACTTTATACCTGTCTCACCACGTGGCTTTGCTATATAAAACATCTTTGAAAAGTGGGGTGGGTGGACAACCCACTTTCCAGTCTCCCTTCTATCTCTCTTAGAAGCTTTCTTAATAAATTTTTCCTACTCTTAAAAAAAAAGAAAAAAAAAAAGAAGAGATTGAGTTAGGATTATACCGCTAGGTCATCATGGCTGATTTTAACTTGCATTTTCAGATTTCAAAGTCAATATTCTTTTTTATATATTGAGTCTTTCATGTATTTCACCACTCAACTGAAGTCAACATCTCAAACTCAGTCTCTTAATTTCTAAATCTAGTAGTATTGCTTCTGTTACCTGTGAATCTTCATTCATTACCATTAATTGTTGCCTTATAAAATACTTGCCCCAAACTTTTCTTCATTATGAAATATTATGTTCCAATTTTAGAAGATAGAAAATACAGTTTTCTCACCTGTAGATAACTATAGATCTCACATGTTTAAGTGTATTTCTTTCCTCTGTGTATATAGTTAATGTAGAGATCAAATTATATCTACATATTTTTTCTGCTTCATGTCTTATCAAAAGTTTACTTTCTTTAAGCAAAGAGGATTTATCATTGTTATATAATTTGGAAATTTCAGGACAGCAAATCATAGGGACAGAACCAAATGGCCGTACTGTATTGTTTCATTTTTTTCTGTCCAACAAATTTGCCTGCCACATTCCACACAGAAATTTTACTTCTTGGAGTTGTGCAGTGCTAAATTTGAAAGTACTAAGTTGGCCCTTCAGAAATAAGCAGATTTTATGATAATTCTTGCTTTCCAATTTGCTGGTGGGATTTTTTTGTTTTTAATTTTTAAATAAGACTTTAGGAGAGTTGTAAATATAAACAATCCAATAATTTCTGTTTATTATTTATAAATATTTTATCATGTTTGCCTATCATTAAATATGTACATGCATATACAGTGATACCTCAGTTCATGAATGCTTTTGTTTGTAAACAATTTGGTTCACAAACAGAAGCATTTGACAGAATTTCGTTTTTGTTTAGAAACTCTTCATTGAGTGACAAACATGGCCACAGCCATCTTTCCCACACAAACACAAAATCGTAGAACAAATTAAATTCATAAACCGAGGCACCACTGTACTCACATTTACTTACATGTTACATTGTATTCTATGTAAAGTTGTCCCTGTGTATCTGCAAGAGGATTAATTCCACAAACTCCTGTGGATACCAAAAACCATAAATGCTTAAGTTTCTTATATAAAATGGTATAGTATTTGCATATAACCTACATATTTCTTCCTATATGTTTTAAATCATCTTTGGTTTACTTATCTAATGCAATATAAATGCTATGTAAATAGTTGTATTTTGTAGAAAATTAATGACAACAACATGTCTATGTGTTCAGTACAGATATAAGCTATTTTTGCCAAAATATTTTCCATCTGTTACTGGTTGAATCCATAGATTCAGAACTCAGGTATAGGAGGGCTGATTATATACATTACAGTAGGCTGTGTATGTGTCCATAAGTATATATATGTTTACATAAAAGTATACACATGTATACATGTATTATATTTTTAACATATCATCTCATGGGTCTTCATAAATAGGCAAGATTAATTTTTGAACAGAACACCACAGTAATGAGTCTATGTCAGTGCAGCCTCTCAGATTCTATCGTACATATTTATCAGAAATTAATTTTGATTACTTGTTTAAGCTGGTATTTGGTAGATTCTCCAACTGTTCAATTATGCTTCCCTTTGTAACTAATTAGATATCTTTTGGAGAAGTATATTGCCAGTATGTGGTTATCCTTTTTCTCATTAGACTTTTACTCCTTTGTTTGCAATCTATTAATGATTTTTGCTTTTATGGTTATTTTTTTGTGATTTGGTCCAGTTTGTCTTGCTGTTATACCTAAAACTAGGTAATTCATAAAAAACAAATTTAAGGACCAGCTATCTGGTGAGATCTGTTTTTTACTTTTAATCTGGTATCTTGATGCTGCGTTATCTGGAGAGGAGGACCTGTTCATGGTGGAAGAGCAGAAAGGGGCAAATAGAACTCCCTCAAGCTCTTTTGATAGTAGCATTAACTTTTTCTTAAAGGATGGACTTTTCATGGCCTGAACATTTTCCATTAGGCTCAATCGCTCAATAATACTGAATTATGGGCCGGGGATTTAGCTCAGTGGTTTCGCCTCCTGCTGCGCAAGCGTAAGGACCTGAGTTCAATCCCCGGTATCAAAAAATAATAATAATAATACTAAATTAGGAATTAAGTTTCCAACACATGAATTTTGGAGGACACATTCAAATCATAGCATTTTTTCTATTTTGTATATTTGTCAGAGTATTTAATGTTTGATTATTTTTTTATCTGCTGTTATTTAAAAATATTGTCTGATTCTATTCCATTTCTAAGTATCATTTAAAATGTTTCTTCCCCTCTGGTAAAGTTTTAGTCAAAAAAGGATTTATGGAAATCCATTGTATTACTATTAGACTTAAACGTATTTTTAACTATTTCCTTCTATTAACTCTGATTTTTAATTTTACACTTAGGTTTAGAAAATTTTCATTTATATAGATAGACTATTCCCCTTGTATATTCAGGATACATAAATTCAAGGAAGGAAAAATATATTTCATTTTAAGTAAAAGTCGTAAAAGGTTTATCTGACTAAATGTAATTGGCATGCAAATGATAGTATGTCCAAATCAGTACTTTCATTTAGTGTAGCTACTTGTAGATTCTTTTGCAGACATCAATATTTGATGACATAATTAATATAATGTATTTTACTAATTTTAAATGTGATAACTAAGGATTTTACTTTCCATTTTGAAGACATTAGAAAATATTGTTGATACTGCTTACTAATTATCTTTTTCAATAAATTACAGCAAAACATTTACTGTTTTGGAATTGAAAGGATGTCATCATGGCAAAATTTCGGAGAAGGACTTGCATCATTTTGTCACTTTTTGTTCTATTTATTTTCTCTGTGATGATGAGTTTAAAAATGCTGAGACCAAATACAGCTACTTTTGGAGCTCCTTTTGGACTTGACCTTCTTCCAGAACTTCATCAACACACTGTTCATTTGGGGAAAAAACTTGATTTACAAAAGAGTGACAGAATCAAGAGTGAAACCAATACCAAGAATTTAAAAAGTGTCGAAATCACTATGAAACCTTCCAAAGCCTCTGAACTTAACCTTGAAGAACTGCCTCCTCTGAATTACTTCTTGCATGTATTTTATTATAGTTGGTATGGAAATCCACAATTTGATGGTAAATATATACATTGGAACCATCCAGTCTTAGAACACTGGGATCCTAGAATAGCCAAGAATTATCCACAAGGAAGACACAACCCCCCAGATGACATTGGCTCCAGCTTTTATCCTGAGTTGGGAAGTTACAGCTCTCGGGATCCTTCTGTCATAGAAACTCACATGAGACAAATGCGTTCAGCTTCTATTGGTAATTATTTTATTTATGTGCATGTGTATATGTACTGTATAGAAATAATTGGTGAAACATTAAGTTATTATTTAGTCTTCACATTATGATTACATTTTTGAACTCATCTCCAAATTTAAAATTCTATGTGTTTTTAAAAATTCAGGTAACTGCCTTTTTCTTACTGTCTTTAATGTATGTTGTTTAATTTCTAAAATTTTGAGTATTTTTATTGATTTCTAATATAAATCTATTTCTCAGTTATTTATGATTTACCTAGAATTCAGTGAATTTCCCTACTGTAAGTTAAAAGCTCAACAGTGTTTCTCAAAGGTATGTACCGTTTGCCACTCGAATTAAGAAGTAAAATATTTCTATAATCCAAAAAGTCGCATCATGGTTTCCTTATTCACCACCGCTTGGTATGATCTGATTTCTATCACTGTAAAGTAATTCTCACTTATTACTTTATGAAAACTGAATCATCTATCACTTGGTCTTATTAATGCAATATTTTAAAATGTACCTATGTTGTTAAGCACTCAATAGTGAGCAGTTTTTGTTGATGAGTAGTCTTCCATTATATGATTATAGGAAATTTGACTCTGTATTCTACTGTTGATAGACAATTGGGCTGTTTCAAATTTTAGAAATGCTGCATATGATTTTGTTTTGCTTCTCACTTTGTTTAAATTACACGGAGAGTCTCCTTTTTTATAATTTTTATGTGTAATGTAATGATAAGGTTTTAAATGTAGCATTTTGCTATTTCATTTGCACATCCCCTGTTTGTTCTTTTTCCTCCTCTTTCATGCCTTCTTTTAACATTGAACATATGTGTTTTTCCATTTTGTATTCTGCTTTGGCCTAGTACATATATTCATTCATTTTTATTTGTTTTGTAATTACTGTAAAGTTTACATTATACACCTTTGCCTTCATTGATGAGACATCATTGAGTATTATTGTTAATATTCCCCCTCAGCTTTGTCTTCCCTTTCATTTTAGTTACATATATTTAGATAGTCACATTGTCCTATTGGTAAATTATATGAAAAATATAATTTGATACCAGAAAAGCCTTTTTTTTTTTTTAGTATAACCTTTTGTAGAAATTTGTTGTATCAATTTTGTCTTGTTAGTGCTCTTAGCAGTAGGACTGTTAGAAGAAAGTGGGTCCAAGAGGAAATTCTCAGGTTTTTCTAACTCTTCATAAACTAATGTACTACTCATTGTGGAGTTAATATTTATACAGTGAGAAATTCAAGGCTCTTTAATGAATAAAACTGAGGCTATATTAATATGTATAAACTGACCTGATTTTCTTCTGTGGGGTAACTGTGTCAGTTATTTATGTCATCTTATTTTCTAGTATGTACTTTCAGCTCTAGTTTGTATGTTCTTTTCATATTATGTCATAAAATAGATTTTGTAAAGGCTATGTACATACCATTGACTTCTGTGTGGTGAGGGTGTGTGTATCTGTCTTTATTTACTAATTTAACTTAGAGAGGATAACCTGTTGAAATGATTTTTTTCTATTTTTCACAAAAAATTTATATCACATTCAGTCTCCTGTTACTTGAGAGACTACTTTGGTGTGGCTGTAAAACAAGTGCTTGATTAACCAAGAAAATGGTTATTTTTGAAAATGTTAATTTTCTTTTTACATGTTGAACTGTGTACAGTGAGGTTTTCCTCATTTTGAATATAACTTTTATATTTTATATAAAATATATATTTTATATTTATAATATATAATATATATGCATATAATCTGTGGAGTGTTATATATAAATATATATGTCATACCATGTTTGCCATGGTTTAATTTTGATTAAAGATCTTTTAGTTCACATTTAGTTTTGTGACTGTCTAATGCTTATAAAAACTTTTCCTTCATATACTATTTCACAACTACATTGTACTTATGAACATGAGTTATTTCTGAGCATTGATATACTACAGTTATTTTTGCTTTAAATGCTGATCTTATCGATGCATTATTATTTTATCTGGGTTTTCTGCTGAACAAAAAGAAAAACTGATAGTAATAAAATAATTTGAAAATAAAGAATTTGTATCTTAAAACCGTTAAATTTTAAATTGTACTCATTAGCATAGGGAAAAAATAATTTCACTGTAAAAATACTGAACAAAATTTTTTAGTCTATGGAGTTGTACTAACTGACATTTTTTTCAATTGAGGAAACGGTAAATGAAGACTATTTTATAACTGTTTAATTAAATGTGCTTTGACTTCATGCTTACTATTCATTTTTTTCTTTGATATAAATGGCTTTTTGATTTTAAATTGTCATGTGAAGTAATCACACTTAATATATGACAGAATACAAGTTTTTTGATTTTCTGCATTTCCAGTTAGAAGCACTGTGCTTATAAGTCCAGAATTTTTTGTTGTTGAAAAAATGATAAAATTAATGTGAAATATTTTTATGTTTACCAATCCAATTAATATGTAGTATATTACAGTGTATCATAATAGCATATCTGTATCCCTTTTAGGTCTTTCAGGTAAAGGATTACATATCAGAACATAGTCTGTCTCTTGTATTGATATCTTTACAATTTGAAAAGTACCCAATAGATAACTTTTTATTTTTAAATACAGTTTTCAGAAAATCCAGTTTGAGAGCCAGAATAATGGCTCCCAGGAGGTATACATCCTGATCCCTAGAATCTGTGAATGTGATTTTTTTTTTGAACCTAAACATTTATTGGTACATTTTAGATAAGCATAATGATAACATTCATTATAGGGAGTTTGTACCTGTACATAATATATCTTGCTTTCTTTTTCCCCGTTCCCCTCCTCTCCCTCCACCCTTCCTTATTTACAAAAGCTTTGTTTCTATTTTTTCCTTCTATTCTTTTTCTTATCCACCCCTTCTCTTTCTCATTTGAACTTTTACTTCCCATTTCCAAATATCTGTTACACATTTTGGTCCTTATTTCCACTTTTAGTTTCTCATACCAGAGAAACAATGTGCTATTTAAACATGTGGTATGTCCGATTTATCTCACTTAGAGTATGGCTTCAAGGCACATCCATTTAGCTAGAAATGTCTTAAGCTCATTCTTCTTTATGGGAGAGTACTACGTTGTATTAAAAAAAATCTTATCGGTTGATGGGCATTTGGACTGTTTCCAAGATTCAGCTCTTACAAACTATGCCACTGAAATTATGGGTGTGCATATAATGCTGTGGTGTGGTGCTTTTAATTCTTTCTGGGAAGATACCAAGAAGGGGAATAGCTAGGTCAAATGGAACCTCCAGTTTTAGTTTTTTGAGGAACCTCCACACTTATTTCTACAGTGGTTGAACCAGTCTTCACTCCCACCAGCAAAGCCTCACCAGCGTTAATTATTGATTGATTACTTGATAACAGCCATTCTTTCTAGAGAAAGATGGAATCTCAGCATTGTTTTAATTTGCATCTCGAATGACTATTGATATTGAACATTTTTCATATATCTGCCATTTCTGCTTCCTCATCTGAGAAGTGCTCATTCATTTCAGATACCCATTTTTGGAGTGGGTCTTTAAATTTTGGGAGTCTGATTTTTTTGAGTTTTTTTATATATTCTAGATATTAGTCCTTTGAGGAACCACTGACAAAAATTCTTTTCCACACTGGGTAATCTTCATGCTATTGGTGATTTCTTTTGCTGTGGAAAAACTTTTTAGTAAGATGAGATCCCACTTACTGATTCTTTGTGATATTTCCTGTCCAATTAAGTTTTGTTCATAAAGTCTTTGCCTATACCAATGTCTTTAAGAGTTCTACCTATTCTATCTTCCAGCAGGTTTAGTGTTTCTCTTTTAATATTTAGATCTTTGATCCATTTTGATTTTAGTTTAATGCATGGTAAAAGATACGATCTAGGTTTAATCTTTGGCATGTGGAAAGCCAGTTTTTCAGGGGCCACTTATTAAGGAGGCTATTTTTCTTCCAGTTTAAGTGTTTGGCTCCTTTGTCAAGGATAAGGTGGCTGAGTGTATTTGGAGTTGTTTCTGGATCTTTCAGTCTGTTCCATTGATTCTCAGGTCATTTTTTTTTTTTTTTGCCAGTATCACACTGTTTTATCATGATAGCTTTGTAGTATAATAGCAAGTGAGAAATTGTGATGCTCCATGCCTTGCCTTTGTTGCCCAGAATTGCTTTTGCTATTCTAGGTCTCTTCTGGTTCCAAATGAAGTTTATGATTTTTTTCTCTAATACTGTGAGATATGCTATTAGTATTTTGATCAGGATTGCAGTAAATCTGTGTAACAATTTTGGAAATATGGCCATTTTCACTATATTGGTTCTTCTTACCAAAGAACAAAGGATATCTTCCCATTTTCTGTTATCTTCTTTGATCTCCTTTTTCAGAGAACTGTAGTTTTCCATGTAAAGATCTTTTACTTTCTTTGTTAGATGATTCCTAGGTATTTCATTTTTTTGGATGCTATTATGAAACTTATTGTTTCCCTGATTTCTCACTCAGTGAGTTTGGTTTTGTGTGCAGAAATGCTACTGATTTTTGAGTGCTGACTTTGTATGTAGATGTGATATTTTAAATGACAAAAGGGAATTAAAGTTTCAGTTGCAAAAATTGCTAATCAGCTGACCTTAAAGTGGCAGTTTAGATTATGTGGTATAGGCTAATCTAATCAGGTGGGTTCTTATAAATAAAAGATGGAAAAGAGAGAGTCAGAAGGATGCCATGTACAAAGGACTCAATCCTTTGTTGTTATCTTTGAAGATGGATTAAGGAATCCATAAGCCCACAGTATGATTTGACCTCTGTAAAGTTCAGTGTCAAGGAGGTGTATTCTTCCTTAGACCCTCCAGAAAGAATTCAGTCCCATCCAATACTTTGACCTTAGCCTATTAAGAGACAGATATCACATATCTGACCTATAAAACTGCAAAACAATAAATTTTATATTTAAAGTAACTAAATACGATAATTATTTATGGCAACAATAGAAAAGTACTACACCTAGAAAGTAATTTACTGTATGTCTTTAAAATTTTCTTTCCTTTCCTCTAGTTTTACACTAAATATTTATTGAGTTTTCAACATGTCCTTACTTTGTATTAGATTCTGGGGACATACAGATGAGCAAGTCACATTCCCTGTTCATACTGTTTTAATCATTAGTACTTCAAAAATTCTAGAGGGAAATGAACAATAGAATATTTTCTGTAAGTAGAAAATATTCTGTTTTTGTAAGGTAGCAGTTCTTATTTCTGCTTCTCCTGCCTTTAAAATCTGCACATAAAAACTAGGAGAAATAGAAGTTATAGAAGATGAATTAGGTTTTTGAAGTTTAAGTGTACTTATAGCATCTAACAAGATGTCATGAATTTTTTTAGAATAACTGTCTTAAGTTTAAATTTTGTATCATTTTAAAGTGGAGATATATCTCATATACCTTTTATAATGCTATAAATGCTTGAATGTAGTTATACTGATTGTTTTGTCTCTTGGCAGTATGTTTTTTCCCCCTGCTTTTTCCTGTCTCAAGTTTATTGAAAGCATGTCATCTTGTGTAGGTCAGTTGTAGATATTTTATTGAAAGCTTATCATCTTATTGTAGGACAGTTCATTTGTTGAGAATTCTGTCCTATCTCCATTAAACTGATCTTCTGTTTTCATAAAAAAATCAAATGGCTGGGCCAGGGATTTAGCTCAGTGGTTCTGCTGCCTGCCTCGCAAACGCAAGAACCTGAGTTCTATCCCCGGTACCAAAAAAAATCAAATGGCTGTATTTGTTTGGAGTTACTTCTGAATTCTCTGTTCTGATCTATTGATTATATTTGTCTGTTCTTTATCCAGTACCATTTCTTGAGTGCTATAGCTTTATTCTAGGCTTTGAAACTCAAAAAGGTGATTTCAATTGTTCTGGATATTATAGTTCCTTTATCTATCCATATATATTTTTTATATAAATTTTAGAATCAACTGGCCCATATCTACAAACTATCCTGCTGGAATTTTGATTGGAATTGCACTGAACGTATAGTTCATTTTTCAGAAAGGCTGATAAATTAGCAGTATTGAATTGAAATCAAAATATTAAAGAATAACAAATCTTCCATTCTTTGAATATATTCGGGCCAGGGATTTAGCTCAGTGGTTCTGGTGCCTGCCTCGCAAGCACAAGGTCCCGAGTTTGATGCCTGGTACCAAAAAAAAAACAAACAAAAAAACATTGCTTCTCAGCCTTTTGGCTAAGATCAAGTGTGGATATAATGTACACCTGCATTTCTAAAGGACTTAAAAATTTTTTTGCTTAGATTTTTCAAATAGTCTTACTTTTGACATAGTATTTGTGCATATTTATGGGATAGAGCGTATATAATGATTAGATCAGGGTAATTGCTTATTCACCTCATACATAAATAATGTTTTTGCCAGAAACATTTAGAATTCGCTCTGCTGGCTGTTTTGAAATATTCTATAAGTAATTGTCAACCAGTTATCCTACTTTGCTATAAAGCTTAAGAAATTCTTCCTATTTGCACCCTTGTAGCTACTAACCATCATTCTCACCATCTTTGCCCCCTTTCAGGTTCTGGTTACCACTAGTCTTTCCTTTTTTTGAAATCAGTTTTAGTATATGTGCTGCCAAAGCAAGCACTTGGAATCAGTTTTTTAGCTTCCACATGTTTAAATGGTATTTGTCTTTCTGCACCTAATTTATTTGACTTAGCATAATATCCTCCAATTCCATCTTTGTTGCTGCAGTTGACAAAATTTCATTCTTTTTATGACAGAATTACATTTCATTTTGTATGTATACCATAATTTTCTTATATAGTCATTCATTGATGGACACCTAGGCAATTCTGTATCTTAGGTTTTGTGATCACTACTGAAATAAACATATAAGCACAGATATCTGATCAGTATTCTTCATTTTAATGTGTCAACATACTTCAGTTCCTTTGGGTATACACTGAGTAATGGGATGGTTGGATTATATGGTATTTCTATTTGTTGTTTTGAGGAACCTTACCATTTTCTCTAATGGCTATGTTTACATTTCCCCCAGCAGTATATGAGAATCCTCCTTTTTCTGCATCTACACAACCATTTGTTATTTTCTGTCTTTTTAATAATAATCATTATACCTGGTTGAGATAATACCTCACTCTGGCCTTGATTATGCAGTTCCCTACTGATTGCTGATATCTAACATGTTTTTTCATACATTTATTGGCCATTTGTATAGCCTGTTTGGGGAAATATCTATTGAGATTATGTATCAATCAGTGCTTACTAGAGAAACAGATTTAATGCAAGATACACACATATATAAGAATTTACAAGATTGGTTTACAGCGGCCACCTGCACTGTCAGGTGTAGAAAAGTGCAGAAACAGCTGTCTGTGTATTGGAGAGCCGAAGGGTCCAGTCAAAGGCCTGGCGCTCACTGTAGTGTTCGGTGCAAGTCCATGTTAGGAGGCTGAAGTGTATGTGTGGGAAAGCTGTATCAGGGTCTGCACTGGAAGGCTGCAGGGTCTGTGCTGGAGGCTGAAGACTGAACTGTAAGCCAGGAGAAGACATCGAAGGTGAAGGTGAAGACTGGAGCTCCTCTAAAGAAACAGAAGCAAGCCTTCCTTCATTGTTTCCCTGGTGCCACTCACACCCACACTTGGTCTTCTATCTTCAGTAAATCCCTCCAGCCATACCCAGAACTATGCTGATGCAATTTAGTTGGGCCTTTCTTACTCAAGTTGACACAATCAGTTAACTGGCGCAGGTAATTTGTCCATTTATTATTAAGCTTTTATTACTATTATTACATTTTGGTTTTGAGTTACTTGAATTCCTTACATATTCTGGAATTTAAATTCTCAGGTGAATAGTTTGCAAATACTTTATCATATTTTGTGGGTTGTTTATTTTGCTGTATAGAAGAAGGCTTTTAGTTTGATGTAATCCCATTTGTCAGTTTTTCCTTCTGTTGTCTGTGGTATTGTGGTTATATCCAAGAAATCTTTACCAAGATAAATACCCTAAAGCACTTCCTCTATATTTTTTTGAGTAGTGTCATGGTAACGAATGTTATGTTTGATTCTTGGATTCATTTTGAGTTGATGTTTATATATGGTGAGAGATAAAAGTCTAGTTTCTCTACTTTGTTTTCATTCTGATTTTTTGTTATTTCTTCTTTCCACTAATTTTGGATTTGGTTTTTTTCTTGCTTTTCTATTTTCTTCAGTTCTGTCATTAGATTAGTTGAAATCTATTTGTTTTTGGATATAGGCATTTGTTGCTATAATTTTTCCTGTCATTATTGCTTTTGTTGCTCTCATATGTTTGGGTAAATTGTTTTCAGTTTCATTTATTTCAGGAATTTAAAAAAATTTCACATCTGATTTCTTCATTGCTTTGATTGCGTCAAGAGAATGTTGTTTAGTATGTATTTATACAATTGCTGAAGTTCTCTTTATTGTTGATTTCTGATTTTATTTCATTGTGATCATTGTGGCTTTATTTATGTATTTATTTATTGTCTAACATATGGTGTATCCTGGAGAACATTCCATGAGTCAAAAGTGTATTATGTGCCTATTGGGTTGAAATATCCTACAAAAATAAATGTTAGGTTCACTTAGTCTGTAGTATAGTTTACCTCTGAATACTCAGATTTTGTTTTTTTGTATGAATTATCTGTCCACTGACAAAAGTGAATGCTGAAGTCCCAGCTATTATTATTATAATTAAAGTCTATCTGTTTAGATCCAATATTTGCTTTATATAATGGGATCCCTCAGTTTTGAGTGCATATATATTTACAACTGTTGTTTCCTCTTGTTGAATTGATCCTTGTAGGGAACAGGGAAAGGGGACATTACTAGAACCTCTGCAGTAAGTCCCAGTGTCCTGCGAGCCACAGCAGCACAAGGCGAATTAACTTATTATACAGGAAAGGTAGAAAAAAATGAGACTTTGAGAAGAAGCTGAGCTTTGGGTCTGATTAACGCTGCTGTGGGTGACAAAGACTAAAGCACCCAGTTTACTGCACCTTTTATTCAGTACATCAGGAGAAACAGATGTAACAAATGACTTGTAGAGAGTTCAGTACATTGGGATAAACAAGCTATAACAAATGACTTGCAGAGAGTTCGGTACATCAAGATAAACAAAGTGTAACAAATGACTGGGGGTGCAGTGGAAATCCAAGAACAACGAGGAACTGAGTAGATTAAGATTTTGTTCCTCCCAGGATGTCTTCAGCTGGTGAATCTTGTCCTGAAGCATCACAGCATCACTGGATCTTTGAGGTCTCAGTTGTGACTGGGGCCCAAAATGGAATTATGTCTCAAAATGCCATAGCTGGCCTGTAGGCAGGAGAACTAGGCCTAATCAAATGATTTTTCCCTAAAATTATGTGGCATTGCTCCCGACAGATCCTTTTATCATTATATAGTAAATTTTGTTTATTTTACAGTTTTAATGTAAAATTATTTTATCTGGTGAAGATATAGCAAGCTACTCCTGCTAATTTGTGGTTTTCACTTGCATTGTATATTTTCATTTTTAAATTATATGTGTCTTTACTGTTAAAGTGAGTTCCTTATAGTAAACACATTATTAGGTTTTTAAAAAAATTTATTCAGTTTTTATCTTTTAATTTGGGACTTTAATTCACATGCACTCAAAGTTAGTGAATAGTAAAGACATACTCCTGTCCTTTTGTTAATTTTTTGATTATTTTGTGTATACTTTGTTTTTTCTTCCTTGTTCATCTTTCAAGCTTTGTATTTTCAGTATTGATTTTTCTTCTCTATCTTCTGCATGTCTACTCTCCTGTTGAATTTTGTGCTTTTGTGTGTTTTCTTATGATAGTAACAGTTCTTTTGCTTCTAGTGTAGGAATCCCTTAAGCATTCTTTGTAGAACCAGGCTGGTAGTGATAAACTCTCAGTCTTTCTTGTATTGGAAAGTCTTTATTTCTTATTTATTTCTGAAGGATAGCTTTACTGCGTATTATTTACTAGTATTGTTTCCCAATTTGCTTTTTTCTTTCAAGACTTTAAATGTATCATCGCATTTGCTATTGGCCTATAAGGTTTCTGTTGAAAAGTCTACTGTTACTGTAATAGTAATTCCATTGTAGAATACTTGATGATTTTCTCATGCACTTTTAAAAATTCTTTTTGTCTTTTACTTTTGAAGAGTTTGACTGTATTATTCCTGAGAAAAGATTTTCTTTTTTAAAATCTATTAGTCCTTTGAGCTTTCTGGCCCTATTTTGCTAAGTAGGTTTTCTGTGCCTTTTTTCTTATTTTCTACTTTTGGAATACTGCTAATGTGAAGGTTTGTTCACTTAATGATGTCCTATAAATCATAAAGCTTTCTTTGTTCTTTTCTCTTGTTTTCCTTTTTCCTTTTAACTTGTTACTTCACAAGATCTGTCTTTAACCTTAGAAATTCTTTCTTAATATTTGATCAGTTCTGCTGTTGAGGCTTTCAACTATTTTAAATTTCATTTACTTAGTTCTTAGACGCGTTATTTCTAGTTTTTTAAAAGATCTCTGTCTCTGCTGAATTTCTTATTATCATGGGCCATTTTGCTAATTTCTTTGTGTTCTCTTGTATCTTGTTAAATTTCCTTAAAATCCTTCTTTTCTGTTCTCTATTTGGCAATTTGTTGATTTCCTTTTCTTTGTGGTCCATTGCTAGAGAATTGTTTCATGACCTTGGAAACATTATACGACTTTGTTATTCATACTTCTTATGTGCCTGTACTGGTATTTCTGCATCTGGCGGGCCTGAAGCTTCTCTCAAATTTGTAGGGTAGCTTTTGTAATAAAAGACTTTCTGCTTGCAATGTGTCCTGGTGTGGTGTTGGTTGGATATGTGGTTTTGTCTTTCATTCCTGGTAGTTAAGTTAGTGTAATGGCCCTGTGGCCTTTTTAGCTATAATCAACATTGGTACTACCTGTAGGTGTCTCAGTGGCCTAAACTGCAGGGGTTGTGGGATTACATTGCCAGCCTGAATACAACTTTCTTAAGCATGGCAGGTTTGCTGGCACCTCTGAGGGTGAGGGTAGTGTGCCTGTGTGTGAGTGTGAGGTGCTCATTGTTTTCCATTGTCATTTAAGCGTGGGTCTCCAGTGGGCCCAGATGAGTGCTGCATAGTTGGTCTAGTAGTAGAGTGAGAGTCAGTGTCTTGGCCCACACAGGAGCCAGGCTTCACAAAAGTGAGCTCAACGTTGTCAGTGACATATGGAAGCATGGCCTTGCAGGCACTGACTTAAATATATTTTCCCTGCTGCTTCTTGGGGCCTGTATGGTTAGATGGGTGGGGCTGGGCATGTATTATTTCTCAAGGCCTGAGCTTCTGAGGCTAGGCTGCTCTCCTGCTTCATGGGGCCACAGGAAGATATTCAGGGCTTCCTGGTTGCTTCCCTGAGCCACTATGAGCCGAGTCACTTGGAGAGGCCTGCCTGGCTATATTTTCTTGAAATCTTTCTGGATAATTTTCACCATACATATTCGGTACTTATTTTGTTATATTTAAGCTTAAACTTTAAAAAAAATATTGATTTATTTCTAGTTTGCCCCATTTTTTAGTGTAGATCCAGGTGTATATATATATCTGGTATCATCTTTATCATATCTCAAAAATTTCCTTTAAAATTTCTTGAATTACTGTTCAGCTTGCAATGAAATCTTTTAATTTTGTTTTTGTTCTGTATTTTGAGTGATTACTTCATCTACTATATAATTCTCAATTGACAAACTTGAGAGTTTAAAATATTTTTGTTTTTGTTTTTGGAACAGTAAAAATATAACCCCATTTTCTTTTGTTTTTTTGTTTTTCATTTTTTTTTAATTAAAAATCTGCTCTAATTTTAAGAAACCTTTTTATATCCTCATTTTACTGGGTGTATCTGTCTCTTTTCAGGCTATATTAAATTTTTTCATTGCTTTGTTTTTCACCAGTTTGAAAATGCCATACTGTTATTATTTTTTAAATTATCTTTCTGGTATGTTCCTGGGTCTCTTACTTTATGTCTGTCATTGATTGTGCAGAATTCTTAGTAATTATTTGTTCAAATGTACTTTTTGCCTTTTCTGGGTTTCCAATTACATGTGTGCTGGAACTTTCATATTTATCCCACAACTGTTTGAATATGTTCTTCTGTTTTTTTCTCCAATCTTTCTTCTCCTTATGTTTCAGTTACGGTAATTCCTTTTGAATTGTCAAGAAGTACTCTGATCCTTCCCTCAGTTCTGTTGAATCTTTTTTTTTTTTGGTACCCGGATCGAAGTTGGAACTCGGGTCCTTGTGCTTGCGCAGCAGGCGGCGAAACCACTGAGCTAAATCCCCAGCTCTCTGTTGAATCTTTTGATGAACTCGTAGAAGATATTATTCATCTCTTTTAATAAGATTCTTATTTCTTGCATTTCTGTATCATTTTTTCTTATAATTTTTATCTCTTTGATGAGATTTCCCATTATGTCTTTCATGATGGCTATCTTTTCCATAGTAATTATAACAAAATTTTCTGATGATTCTAGAACCTGTTTCATATATAAATAGTTTTATTGAATTATGTTTATTATTTGCTTTTTTTTTTAACTAGTTTGACTTTTTTTTGTTGAAAGCATATCACCTGAGTAGTACAATGATCATAATATTTATATTTAGAAATGAGCTTGCCTTCTTTTTGTTAAATCTTTAGTTTGACACATATTTGAGATATTTAAAAGAAACCCTACATTTCTTGTATAGCAGAGACTGTATCATAAGCCCTAACCTTTTGGCTTGCCTGTACCACTTCAAATGAAGAGGAATTGTCTTGGGCTGCATATAAAATTATAATATGTGTGTGTGTGTGTGTGTATGTGTGTGTGTGTCTGTGTGTGTGTATGAAGTTTTGTGATGCACATATATGGAAAAAGTTTTTTTAATATTTTAACTTATTAAATTTTTTTATGAAATAAGCCCAAATGTAATAAATAAGAAAACTTTCATACTTAATAACAATACGTAACTAGTTAGTAATAAATAGCTATCTCCATGGACTCTCTCACACACAAGTAGATTGAATTACTCTTATCAGTAATCTCTGCATTTTACTTGCCAAGTTGCACAAGCTCATGTTTCTGATACATGCAGGTTTGGATTGGTGGAGATATTAACAGCGATATGTAGCTTTTAAGTAATGGAAATGGGGTTAGTGGAGTGAGCCTGAAAGTTTTAAAAATTTATATGACAAGTAGGTATTATGTTGGATGGGACAGGACTAGATTGTACTGCAGCTGATAAAAAAGTGTACTGAGGTAAAATGGGGACTATAGAGTTAAGATACAGAAAGTCATTATGTGTGTAGTAGGTGTATAAGTGGAGGAAGAGGGCAAAGTGTGAAGAAATGGAATTCTTTTGTTCATAGTTAGAATATATTCTGCAGGGTAAGAATTACATATATTTTGTTGATGAAGGAACAGAAGCAAGGACTGATGAGATACTTAAATACAAGCTCAAAGCCCATGCGTGTTCCATTATGTATACTACAATGCTTCTGACAGAGAGAGAGAGAGAACAGACATAGTGGTGCACACCTGTAATCCTAGCACATCTGGGAAGCTGAGGCAGGAAGATTGCAATTTCAAACACAGACTGGGCAATTTAGCAACTTAGTGGGAACCTGTCTTTAAATGAATGAATGGATGAGATGAAAGAGTATTAGATGAATTTGGAAAAGGGCCAATATGACAATTTTCAAAAATATTTTAAGTAAATGCTTATCTTTTTATCTTTTAGACAATAAAGGTGTTGCCTTAAAGTGTGTGATGTTAATACACACTGCGTGTTTATTTTAGTTGTTTTATTTTATTTTTATTTTTTATTTTTATTTTTTTGTTACTGGGGATTGAACTCTGGACCTTGCCGCTTGCAAGGCAAGCGGCAGAACCACTGAGCTAAATCCCCAGCCCTCAGTTGTCTTTTATAATTGGCTTATTGTTGTTCATTTTGTTTTATTTTCTTATGTTCGTGATTATCTTTGTTTGTATATTATTCATTGTTCTTTCAGATACTTTTTGCAAATCACTTGAAGGTCAGGAAGAAGTTGCCTTCCTCCAAGAAAATTTGCTTTTGCTTTTGCCCGGTAGCTATTGAAAATACCAGTTACCTCTAACATTAACTTGAGTTTAAAAGGACTACATAAAAATTGTGAAGTTGGGTTATATTCCACTGGTTTTAAGAGCCAGAGCTAGCCTACTTTTGCCAGTATGACAAACTGACTTCCTTGCTCATTCACTTCTCTTAGTTCACATGCCCTGTTCAATTTGGCTGGGTAGTTTCTTACTTTCTTTGGCTTTAAGAAATTCTTATATCTTGTGATTTAATAATTTTCATTGATTTCATAGTGAGTGTTGGTTTGTTATAAGACCAATTGTTTCTGAAAATGTTTCCACTGTATTTATAAACAGGAATCTCATTTCTAATTTCATAGAGTGATTTGCTCATAATTTTCATATATATCATGGCATAATCTCTCTGTTAGGTGTTCTTCATTTTTTTATTTTGTATTCTTTCTGTTTATTTTTTGCAGAAAATAAATTTCTTTCATAGGCTACATGTTGATAAAAATTTTACCATCACTCTTCATTGATGTTATTATAAGCTGGGTTAGTGGGTACCTCAAATTTCAGCTTATAGGAGAGTAAGTTTCTCCTGAAACTACTCATCCACTTCACTGTATTATGGCATCCTTTGCCAGCCGGAGCTTCCCTGTAGCCGCATATATCCTAAGTTGGTTTTTTTTTAATCTTTCATGTTCTTGCTATTTTTAGTTTCAGAGTGGATAGAGGACATAGACATTTATTCCTATTAACTTTGATAAACTTCTGTCTTGTTCCTCTAGACAGAACTTCTATACATAGCATGGCTACCACACAATTTAAGTCTTAATATTCATGTCTCTGGTAGTTTCTAAACTTCCTGATATATCCCAATTTCCATAATCTTTTTTTAGTGCCATTATTTTTCTCTCTGTGTTTAAAAAGTCTGTTGATTGATACATAAATTAGTGCCATCTTTCTAATGGCACCTCATATCTCTCTATATAAAGTTTTTAATTAGTTGCTCTTAAGTATCTCCTCTCCAGTTAGTGATTTCTGTGAATACTGATATTTCTTATGCTCATAATTTTTCAGTGCAGAAGTAATTAAATATTATAGGGGAAAACTATAATTATTTTAAATCTAATAAGTATTCTGTTAAAAGATATTATGGGCAACACAAAAACTAGCACATGAATGTTTATTAAAGCTTTACTCATAATTGCCAAAAATTGGCAGCAGCCAAGATGTTCTCGGTCGGTTAATGGATACATATCATACAATGGATATTAGGAAGCAGTAAAAAGAAATGAACTATTAAGCCATAAAGAGACATATATGAAGAAACCTGAAAGGCAAATTGCTAAGTGAATGAAGCCAGTGAGGAAAACCATCAATATTATGATCCCAACTATTTGACATTATGGAAAACACAAAATTATAAAGACCATAAGAAGATCAGTTATTGCCAGAGCTGATGGGAGAGGGAGGAGGAATAAATTGGTGGAGCACTGAGGTTTACAGTAAAACTAATCTATCTGATATTGTAATGGTGAGCATGTGGTATTATATATTTGTCAAAATACACAGAACTCTACAACACAAATGGTGAACCCTAATGTAAACTATGGTCTTTAATAATAATCAATATTGGTTCATCATTTATAAAAAGTGTAATACAAGATGTTAGATGTGAGATGTCAATAGGGGAAACTGGACAAGAGTATTAGGGGCTGGCAGGAGGTATATGAGAATTCTTTCTTTGCTTTTCTTATGTAAGCCTGAAACTTACTTTTTTAAAGAAAAGTCTATTAATTAAAACAAAATTGATTTCTGATAAAATGTTCATAAATATTAGCTAAACTAAGCAAATAACCTTACACAGTCTGATAGAATGTAATAAACTGTTTCAAATGGTATATTTCTTTTTTATTGTTAATGATTTAATACTTTTCTACCTTTTTAGAATACTGGCAGTCATTCTCATTCTTGTGTCTTTTTAAATTTTTTTTTCCACTTAGGTGTACTTGCACTATCTTGGTACCCACCTGATTCAAAAGATGAGAATGGAGAAGCTACTGATAACTTAGTACCAACTATTTTGGATAAGGCCCATAAATACAATCTAAAGGTATTAAATTTATTTTCAAGCTACCTATATATAATTTAATTCTTTGGGACAAGAGTATAGTAATAACAATTTTTGGAATGATTTAATTATGGGAAAATAATGACTTAGAATCTATTAAAATATATTTCATGGAGAAAATTTCTATAATTTAATCTGTGCTTTAAACCTTATCCAAATTGTATTTTAGGGAGCTCTTATAATTTTTTCTAACTATGTGTTATATTAATCTATTTATTTATTTCAGCAGAAAGTTTGTTGAAAGTTTCTTTTGTAAATATAATATAAAAATAATGAAGATTTATGTCTAAATGGCTTAGATGTCAAAAATCTACTTAAAAATTGTTAGCCTTACGATTTACATCTTTATAAAGTAGTTAGAAACTAAACCTCTGCTTAGATATTTTTCAAAATCAGTTTTCATTTCAAACTTCTGTACAGTGTATTCACATGTATCTGTGTAGTTAGAAAACAGGTGAATCTGAAGACAGTTTCAAGGTCAAGTCTATTCTACTCAGCCATTAGCATATATCACAAATGAGGAAAAATAAGGTACAGTGTTAAAATTTTCATTCTTTCTTTTGAGCACTTCATGGAAACAAATAGGATTGATGATTAAAGGGTTTTACAAATAGTACAACAAAGAAAAATTTTATACTGACTAATGAGAAAGTAAGTATTGCTTTTGAAATCCCTGGATACTTTTTCAGAAACTGGCTATGTATAGGTAGCAACATTAATCTTAATATTAAGGCACAAAATTATACTCAGAGTTTATGTTATATGATTACTTTCAATATTACTGAAAGTCATAAAGGCAAAACTATTTAAAAAGTATAAAACTGTTCAGAACTTAAATTACAACAATTAGAAATAACACTTCTTTTAAAGAAGACTTAAAAATGATACAAAAATAAATAGCACTGAGATTATTGTATTATTGATACCAACGGGATATGAATCATAAAGATAAAGGAACTGATAAGTATGAAGTATAAAACTAATTGAAACTAGGTTCAATTGCACATGCCTATAATCCCATTTACCCTGGAGGCTGAGAGAGGAGAATTACAAATTGAAAGCCAGCCTGGACAAGATAGTAAGACCCAGTATCAAATAAATACTGTGTATACATACATATATATACATACATACCTTCTAACTCTAGCCTGCATAAATCTATGCTTTCTTCTACTTTTTTAGAAAATAGTATGCAAACCACTGGTAAAACTAAATATAAAAAAATGGAAAAAAATAATATTGTCAAAAATTAAGAGAATATACCTAGAAAAGAGATGGAAATTTTATATTGGTATTTTTAAAATTTAAAAGAAATGGGTAGTTTTCTAGGAAAATACCTCAAAAAGTTCTTTATGTGCAGAAACAGGTTCAAATAATCTGAATTGACTAATTTTCCTGGACAAATTTGAAAGATATTTGAACAAATTTCTTTTCTGAAGTACCAGATTTATGCATCATCAACTTTAGCAAAACAGTTGATTCTTGTGATATTGAAATATTGATGTTGGAAAGTGTATTCAGTAGAAATTGATTCCTAACATCACCCCAGAACTTCACAGCTTCAAACAAAAACATTTGTTATTGCACACAATTTGGAAGGGTCAGGAAGGATCTGGAAGTGTCTTAAATAGCTAAGTCTGGTTTCAGGTCTCTCAAGGAGGTATCAGAGGAGCCGCTAGCTGGTGCTGCAGTCATTTGAGACTAGAGAATCTACTTCTAAGGCTTTTTATGTAGTAAGCAGATGATGGACTAGGAATTTAAATTCTTCGCCATGTGAACCTCTCCTCAGTGATACCTGAGTCTCCTTAAGACTTCGTAGCTGGCTTGCTCAGAGCAATTTGAATGATCTGAGGAAAAGAAAATCCATTATAGAGTTTTCAGACTTTTTCTTTTTTAACCTAATCTTGGAAGTGACATATTGTCACTTCTGCCCTGATCTGTTGGTTCATCTGGGAGAGAAATGCATCGATTGAGAAGACCAGGAGATGGGCTTGGGGAGGATGGATATCTTGGAGATGCAATAACAGAAAACTTTCTAATTAGTTCTATAATGACAAGATCATCCTTATTCAGAACTAAATAATAGCACAAGTAAGAGACTTACAGAGTCATCTCACTAATGAAAATAGACGCAGAATTCTTAAAGGAAACGTGGATAAGAAGTGTTTATTAGTAATGCTCTAAGAATGGTTCCAAGAGTAAGAAATATAAATCTGAATTGCCTATATTCAAACCTGGCTTCACCTCTTTCTGGATTTATATGTAATTCTTCTGCTTCAGTTCCTGCTTCTCCTAAATGGAAATGGTAACAGAATCTACCTTATAAGGTGGTTATAAAGATTACATAAGGTACTATATGCAAATAACTAAGATTAGTGTCTGGCATGGAATAAGCACTAGGAAATTGCTAAGTAGGTAAATCTTTGTTGACTGTTTATAGAAAATAAAGCATGATTATCTTAATAGGTACTGTAAATTTGAGCAAATAAGAACTAATTACTAATAAAACTCTTAAGCAAAGTTCTTTAACTTGATGAACTTTAATGTGATAAAAGAAATACTTTAATAGCTTGTATGATCCAACATACTCTTGGAGAAAACAACAGTATCATATTCTTTTGACTAAGAACAATAAAAGAATGCCGTCTGTCATCAGTATTATTTAGTATTGTTATGGAGACTCAAAATGATTTGACTAAAAATATGTAAAAATGTTTTATAGAAAATGATCTTTCTTTCCAAATGACAAATACAAAAACCATGAAAATTTTATAAAACCTGTTAGGAATTATGAGTTCAGTAAAGTGGCTGGAATAAAAAAATATATACAATTCAGTAAGATGCCTAAAATAACAGAAAAAAATGAGGAAAAGTACATTGAAAATGAAATCAGTAGATGCACAGAGAAATCCTTTGTGTTTTACTTGAGAAAATGAAATACTTGCATGAATAGAGAAACTTAATTGCAGAAATGGCCATTCTCTCAAACATTTATATTTCCTTTATTTAATATAACTTATAAATTTAATGTAATCCCACTTAAAATTTTAGTGAGATTTTAAATACCAAATTTGGCAAACTAATCTTGAAGCTTATAAATATATTGGGATAAGTTTTTAAAATCTGTTAATAAAGGGAAAGTTTGTTTTTCCAGACAATGAAATGTGCTATAAAATAGCCGAAGTTAGTGTATGGGATTAGCCTCTATGCAGAAAGAAATCAGTGAAACATAATAGAGTCCAAAAACAAGACACTTCATATTGAAATCTAAAAGATAATTCAAGAATCATTTAAAATCAGGTATAAAAGTGTAAAATGAAAGTGTATTCATGATCTTGTCCTCATGATACTGATTTTTATTTTGTTTTATTTGTGCATTATCTACTCTTGTTTCTTATGGATGGACAATCAGATTTCATATTTAATCACTCTTGTTTTCAGTTTGCTCATGTATCTTCAAGTTTATTCTTATTTTTCAATGCAATGTGTTTATAAGTCTTAATGAAAATGTGAACTGTAGTGTCTTTTAATTAGAGACCATTTACTCTGAGTTCTCACAATTAGTACTACTCTTATTTGCTATATAACTTCCTAATGAAGGATAGTTTGGTTTTTGCAGTACTCGAAATTAAACTCTGTAAGAGGTGAATTGCTGTTGAAATATTCATTTCAAATAAAAATGAAAATTTATCTTAGTTTTCTTTTTTTCAAATTTTTGTTTTATTAGTATATGTTTGCAGTACATAATAACAACATTCATCATGGGGAGTTTGGTGTATGTACATAATCTTTTTGCAGCTTGAATATTCAGTAGTTATTAAGGAATAGAAATGAAACTCCAAGGAGGGTTAAAAAGGCAAGGCTATTATATTATTGCTTTCTGTGTAGCTGACTCATTTCTTTTATGATCACGAAACTCTTAATGCAGCATCTCTGAAATTAGCTGACCTGCCAAGAGCTGTCACTTGTCATATCCCTCAGTGCCATTCAGTGAGTTTTCATTGACATTTGAAATCCGCAGATAACCAAGCCTCCTGGTACCTGGCACCAGGTCTGAAACTGAATAAGAGATCTGTTTATCTTCCACAAAATAAATCCAATAGCCACTGTTCTGTCCAGGTTTTATAGTAACCCTGAGAGATGGGAGGGCAGAAGAGATTTTTAAAGGTAAAGTGAAAATGTTCTTATGTGTGAAAAATGGGTTGATTTTTAGCCTACTTAAAGCTTCTGTGTGTAAGGAAATGAACTCAGCCACCAGTTGTCTATGGAAATGCTACTGCCTTCTTAATCTCTCTTGCTAACATCCTCAATTAGATTTTATGTCTAGTGATCAGAAAAATTTGGAACTTGATAATGTGTTCCACAATTTTTAGAATAATTTCTTGGCCTTGTCTCTTCCAAAGAAAAATATACCCTTTATTAGTTTTTTTTTAAACCATAATGAAGTACTTGAAGCTAGATAACTTTATGAAGAAAATAGATTGATTTGGGTCATAGTTCTGGAGGTTCAAGGGCATGGCTCTGACTTCTGCCTGACCCTAGTCTTTGTTGGGAGCTTGTGTGAAAAAGAAATCTAGTTGCCAGACAGGAAGCCAGGCAGGACAGGAAGAATCAAACTTGGCTCCTCTGATAGCCCTCATATGGAAGCTAACCAAAGGTTCTCATAACTACCTCAGTTCTTTTCAACGGCTGTACTGCCATCAAGACTTAATGACCTACCACTAAACTCTACTTTTAAAGGTCTCACCATTCTCACATTGAGACATTTTCAAGAAATCACATTCAAACCAGAACCGTCACACTTTAGCATGTCTCTACCTGGGTAGCTTTGGAATCTGATATTATTTCTTTATCTTATTGGGATGCCCTTTCATTTGTAAAATGACAATCCATGTGATGGTTTTATGTATTGAATTTTGCTGTGGTTTCTGTTGAGTTATTTTTGTGGAACAGCAATTTAAGAAAACAATTCTATAAGGAGTAATACATCTTTTATGAAGAATGGAAAATTTTCCTTCTGCTTACTAATATTAAAACATGCAGTGGTACCTCATTTGCAAACTTACTGTGTCACAATTTTGGGGAAGATGGCTCCATTTGTGATTGTGTAGGGAAGATGGCTGGGGTTGTGTTTGTCACCCAATGGGAACAGAAACAAAATTTTGCTGAATGCTTTTGTTTGTGAACCAAATTGCACATAAAAGCATTCGTGAACCAAGGTATTACTGTACAGTAGTAATATGTTTAATTAGTGATATAATACCATACTGGAATTGTTTAAGCTGCTAAGGCAAAATGATAAGAAAAGATTAATGACTTCTGTGCTGATAAATTGGGACCTCCAATCACATAACTGACCATATATCTAAAACATTAATTATAAATGGTTTCATTAGTAACATCTCCTTTTTTCTTGCTAATCTTCAAAGCAAGGAAATAATCTCTGTCTTTCCCCCAATTTGATTAATATTTATTTTCTTACCCACTTTCCCCAAAATAGTCTTTCAGTATTTTATTTTAAAGTTGATAATGTCAAAATTAACAGTACAAATTGACAGTTGTACTGTAGTGATTTCATTTTCTTTTTTTTTTTTTTTGGTACTGGGGATTGAACTCAGGTCCTTTCATTTTCTTCTTTATTAGAATGTTTCTCATACTTTACGTGGGTATGTTTCTTTTTGTAAGGTGAAAAGGTTTTATTTTCATTCTTTTTTGTTTAGAAATGGAGAGTTTTAAGGCCATGAATTTGTTTCACAATTAAGCTTTTGTTATAGCTCATTAGTTTTGATTGCATAATGTCTTAAATAGCATTAGTCACTAAACACTTCATAATTGCAATTTTGATTTATGAACTTCAACCAAGAGTCATTTTAGGTGAGTGTTTTTTAAATTATGATCAAATAAGAAAAGCCAAAATATGTCATGCTTTAGTTACTTGTTCTATATTATGTTTAGCGACTGTACTAAGGGTATTTTGGAAAGTATAAATGAAAAAAATAAAAATAAAAAAATAAATCATGATTTTTCAGAGTCTGATTATCTGTGCTTTTTTTTGTCTGCGTATTTGTTGGTACAAGGACTGTAGCCATTGTAAATGTCATGCAGCAGGCTGATTTTGTATGGAGTATAAAAATCAGAGCTGAATTCTTTCCACTTATTATATCCAGTATCCTACACTATTAAGACCACAGCAATGAAACAAGTCCTTTGAATGTAACATCATAGAGATATTTGATAGATTCTTTCAGTTTTTAGCAAATGTTCTTCTTCATGGAAAGAAGGAATATATTACCCACTACATTGATGTTGGCTTTTGGTCCGTGGCCTGTTTTGGCTAATGAAACTTAGTGCATATCATGCACCTGCATGATTGCGCCAATTTCTTACATGAGAAGAGGAAGCTCCATTATGTCCGGAACTCAAAATGATAGAAGTGAGGAACTGATTTGGACCTGAGCCACATCCTAGAGCAGAGCCATCAAAGTTAATCCACAGATTTCATGTGCATGAAAATGTTTGTCTTTGAAAGCCATAGGAATTGTGAATTTGTTTGTTATTCAGCATCATAGCACCAAAACCTGACCAAATTAAATCAAACATCTAATAAAAGAAAATCATTTTGAAGTTTCAATTCTTTCCTTTTATTTAGGATTGTAGAGGGAAAAAAACCCTCACTTGATGGTTATTATGTATTTTAATAAATGTAATATTTTAAAGTAGACATTTTTTCTATTTTATGTATAAGTCATGTATCACATACTATTGGTTTATAAGCATCCAGTATTTATTTGCGTATGATTCTCATGCTATCATATCTCCTTTTCAGCCTTATGCAATTTTTTTAACAATGTGAATCTTTGATACAATATGTCTGTGGTTCTTTTTAAAATGATTCTCAACTCTTTTTGAAACATATTATCTATTATTTTTTTCTTCTTTTCTTATTTTTAAATGAATAGTGTGAATTTGCAATGAAACCTTGGTGAATATTGCCTAAAAGAAGTGTAAATTACAGACCTAGAATTTCACTGTTGTCTATTTTTGCATAGAAATCATTCATCCATTTATTATGTATGCATCCATTCATTTAGTACCTTCAGCATGCCAGATACTGCTTTAGATATGGTTAATGTTAAGATGCTCCAGATATAGGTTACATTAAGAAGAATAAGATACTATCACTGTCATTAAGGGAATTTGCAAACCACTGGAGGTCAGAGATGAACACAAATCACAGAAAAAGTAAAAAGTACTGTATTATGACACTACATAGGAGTAAAAAATGACAACACATTTTTATAGTAGGAAATGAAGGATATGCTGGGATGAAAGTAAGGAATGGTGATTTTGGAGAAGGAGAAAATCATGACCAGGTTTTTACTTTGGAAAGTTCATTTTGGACGCAGGGTAGAGAAGAGATTATTTACCTCATCATTCTGGAAATTGCAGCCTAAGATTGGGTAGCCCTGTTGTCTTGGGCCTTGGCAAGGGCTGCACACCATGACAGAAGCATATAGTAGAACAAACTGTACCACAACTCAATAATAGATTGGAAGCTTGAGCTCCATAATGCCTTGTGAGGGCAGCCTCCCAATGACCTAAGGACCTTCTTCTAACCCTCACCTCCTGAAGGTTCCTGTCACCTCCCAGTAGTGCCACTATGCAGACCAAGCATTTAAGACATGAGCCTTGGAGAGATGCTCATTCAAATCATAGTAATAACATTACTAAGAATTTGAAAATACCTATGCAATTGCCAGTTTTCTTTGGATTGAAGTTAAGCAAATAGCAAAGTTACTGAAAGATTTGACTACTTTAATAATATTAACAACATAGTTTGATTTCCATATCTATGAATTCTGCATGTGTAGATTCAACTGTGGATGGAAAACATTTAGGAGAAAAATTGTGTCTATACAGAACATGCAAAGCCTTTCTTCATTTTATTATTACCTAAACAATGTAGTACAGCAAGTATTGATGTAGTATTTACATTATATTTTTTATTGTAAGTAATCTAGAGATCATTTAGGATATATAGGAAAATGTATGTAGCTTATATGCAAATGCTATATCATTTATATAAAGGATATGAGTGTCCGCAGATTTTGGTGTCCATGGAGGTCCTGTGAATAACCTCCCCTTGGATACTGAGGAATCATTATGTACTAAAAAATTAAATTTGAGCTTAGTTTTTTTACTGGCCCGACTCTTTTTGCAATGTTACTGTGCTCTTATTTTACCAAAAAAAGAAAAAGAATGTTTTTACCAAATACTTTGACTTTAAAATTAATTGTGTGAAAACTAACACCACTGATTAATACAAAATGCATTAGATAATTTAGTTTTATACTGCAATAAGATAGAAGTCTCTAGTTCCGTAAGTACTTTATAAGTCCTGATGCCTAAAATTAAAACAGTACAAATATGTTTATTTGATGTAAAGATTTTCAATTGCTATTTGTAAGTGAGCAAAAGTAGAAATGAAAGTGAAAATTCTTATATTCTTTGTTTTAAAAATCTTAAATCGATTGTCACTTAAAGGTATCATCTGTACTGTCTGCATTACTAGTTAAAGTTGGTACATAAAGTAGTTTTGTTAGCCATAGTTTGCCTTGATTTATGTATAACAGCTATTTTTACGTAAAAAAATTAAATTTGTACATAGTGTTTTTTTATAAATATCTTTATTTCTGAGCAACTTGTCTCCTCTTTTTTTTTTATTGATTTTGGTACTGGTGATCAAACTCAGGACCTTGGGCTTGCCAGGCAGGTGCTGTGCCGGTGAGCTAAATCCCTGGCCCTTACATACAGTATTTTAAAAAGTTTTAGTTACTGCTTTCTACTGTTATGATAGAGACATACAAATCATATCATAATTTAAGAATTAGGGCCTGGTGGCACATGCCTATAATCCCAACACTTGGGAGGCAAAGCCAGGAGGATCATCCCTGTAAGTTGTTCTTTCTAGTACTGTTGGATATTTGTGAATAATTTGTTAAAAGTGGTTTGAATGATAATACAGGTTAAACGTAGATTTTTAATAAAGTACTGTTTACTGATATAAAATAATTTATCACTTAAATATGTTATTCATTCCACTGAAATGTAAATTCACACACCTGAAAAAAGTATTTTCATTATTTTGGACTATGCCTGTTTTTTAAAATTTCTGATATATATATATATACACACACACACACACACACATACACACACATATATATATGTATATGTTATAGTTTATATCTAGATGTCCCCTAGAGCATCCTACACTCAGAAGTAGGGCTTTTGAAAGGTAATTGGATGATGCAGGCATTACACTCATTGGTGAATTGGTGCACTGATGAGTATACCTAAATGTGATGTTAGGAGGTGAGGCCTGGCTGGGAAAGATGGGTTACTAGTGATCTGGCCTGGAAGGTTGTATATCTCTCCTTGGCTCCTCCCTTCACTCTCTGCCATGAGGTGAACAATTTTCCTCCACCATGCCACTTTAAGGACTGAAACATCTGAAAACATGAGCCAAAAGTAAATCTCTCCTTTAAATTGCATGTTTTGGAAATTGTGTCTCAGGAACTAGAACACAATTAAGACACCCTGTATATCTTATATAGAGTATAACTGTATACAATATATATCCTTGTGAAGAATAAACTCATAGAAGAAAGCTTTTCACAATGGTTGAACATTTGAGCTCTAGAGTCACATTGTGTATATTGCCTGCAAAACTAGGTACCCCTCAGCAAATTACTAAACCTACCTGAATTTTTAATTGCCTCTTTTAGAAAATGGAGATAGTAACAGTAACTACCTTATGGAATTGTGAAGATTAACTGAAGTAATAAATTTAAAATTTTTCACATTTTATTTAGCAGAAGAAATCTTCAGTAAATGTTATTATTAAGAATTTTCTATTATTTCTATGTTCAACAAATGTTCATTGCTTACTAAATCAATCACTATTAAATATATGGAATATACTCATTTTTATTTTTACCTCAGAGATAATTTTTTTTCTCATCGATTTTTTTCTTTATTTAGGTCACTTTTCACATAGAACCCTATAGTAATCGAGATGATCAAAACATGTATCAGAATGTCAAATACATTATTGACAGGTGAGTTTCTTCTGTATTTATAATTGTTGTTATGTGACCTAGTGATAATTATTGCTATATAGAATGCATGCAATATAGATAGTATATTTAAATTATATTTGAGAAATTTCAATGGCTTATGCGCTGACATTTTTAATAAGTTTAAATTTTTTTGGAATGAATCATAATTATTTTGAGGACTATTTCTGAAATTCTTTACAGTTCACTTTCTGCATGAGTAAAGATTTGTGTTTTTAGTTTTACATGTTTATAAGGCCATTTATGATTTCAGTTATTGATATTTTAAATTGTTATTTCTAAAATATGAAAATAATTTTGCTTTTTTAGAAAACATTATAAAATATGAATGACTTTTATACTATTTATATCTAATATGATTAAAAGAAAGAATTTATTAATATATTTTCATTTTGTTAAAGGAATTTACTGATAATCTCTGACAGATGTCATACTTATCAGCAATAAAGGAACATGTTATACAAATAAAGTTTATGTATTCATGTATTTATGGGCTTTTTATGACAATCAACATTTGTAAAACTGAATATGAGATAATTAATTTCTTATTTGGTAATATGTCCAGTAACTCATTTTATAATGTGGAAAATTAAAGTGCATTTTTAATTATTATATTATATGACTAACTTCCTGAAGAAGGGGAATGATGTTCTTAAACTGCACTGATTAGTTTAATTTTCAATATGCAAAATTTTTGCTGTGACAGTTAAGTTGTGAATATTCATTTCACTTTTACATATGTTTATATTCTAGATACGGAAATCATCCAGCCTTTTACAGGTACAAGACAAGAACTGGGAAATCTCTTCCTATGTTTTATGTATATGATTCCTATATCACAAAGCCTGAAAAATGGGCCAACCTGTTAACTACTTCAGGGTCTCACAGTGTTCGAAATTCCCCTTATGATGGTTTATTTATTGCACTTCTAGTAGAAGAAAAACATAAAAATGATATTCTTCAAAGTGGTTTTGATGGTATTTACACGTATTTTGCCACAAATGGCTTTACTTATGGCTCCTCACATCAGAACTGGGCTAATCTAAAACTCTTTTGTGATAAGTACAACCTAATGTTTATCCCAAGTGTGGGTCCGGGATACATAGACACCAGCATCCGGCCTTGGAACACTCAAAACACTCGGAACCGAATCAATGGAAAGTATTATGAAGTCGGTATGGGTGCTGCTCTTCAGACCCACCCAGGTTTAATCTCTATCACCTCTTTTAATGAATGGCATGAAGGAACCCAGATTGAGAAAGCTGTTCCCAAAAGAACAAGTAATACAGTGTACTTAGATTATCGGCCTCATAAACCAAATCTTTATCTAGAACTTACTCGTAAGTGGTCTGAAAAATTTAGTAAGGAAAGAACAGCTTATGTATTAGATGATCAGATGCCCATTTCTTAAGGGACTGATTAAAGGTTAGTAATTATCAAAATCACCTAATTTCAAGAAATACATTCCTTTTGTTTTGAGTTATGGAACAGTACTGTCAAAATCAATATCTACTATTATTATCTTTATTAAAGGGTTTTTATTTAACTTTTTTAAAGATAGTAAATATTGCACTGAGAAAATATTGTAGAGAAAAGTTGTGTAAATAACATTCTTCATGGCATAATTTGCTACCTTTCTGACTGAAATCAAAAATCTGCTAGAGTGAAAATTTAATTTTCAGTTCACAGTGGATAAATGCCTGTGTTATATAAAGTAGCTATCACACAGCTAATTCTTGTTTGTATCCTAGGCCCACATATATAGGGCTGTATGTATATTTGGTACATCTAACAAAGACAAATAAGACCTAAAAAAGATGGTGTACAGATTTTGTTTCTAATTTTTTCAGTGATTATTTCCTTTATTATATTAGTAAAGAGTCTAGATAACTCCTATTGTGATAAAATTCTCAAAAATATAATCACTTTTTCTCAGATTTGCATGAATCTAAAACCACTTTAAATAATAGTCTTTTATGTATTTTAAGTTATATACATTTAAGCCTTACTGTGTCAGGAAGACTACAGTCTGTACCATCATTTGAAGATTTTTGGTTAACTATCGCATGCTAAATGTTTGGCATGTTTAGTGTTTCTGCTCTACTATGCTGTACAGTATATCAGATTTTAGAACTATAGAAAGCACTTTTATGAAAGTGATTGTATTTCAATTATTAGGAAAGTGCTTCACAATTATCATGAATATATGATGCCCTAGATATTATTATTTTCAGGATACCTTGTCAATCTCTAACTTTTCTGTAATTCATGTCTTAAAATTTAATATTCACCAGACATTATTAGCTAAGAAATAAGAATATTAATTCTATCACTAGGTTGTCTTTTAACATTTTATATTTTACCAAAAATATCAAAGAACGTGCGCTTACCATTTCAGATATTACCGACATGGAAACAAAAACTTGTTTATATTTAAAGTAATTTCTGAGAAGACACTAGTTTAAATTCCTATATGTAATGATACATATTCCCAGTTATATAATGATATCTCCATTTTAAAATGTAATACATTTTATGGTATCCATCAGGTTAAAATATTTGTGATAAATAACTATCATATTGTGGCAAATGGATCATTTGTGTGCTGAAAGTTAGTCTCTTTAATAACACATTAATGACAGGACCATAATTCATCTGTCTTTCTGCTGAGTGGTTTGAACCACCAGTGGTACATACATGACCGTCCCATGCACGAATGTACCACTTCTACCACTAGGGGTACAAGTTGCCCAATGAAAGAGTCATGCATGTACCACCAGTGGTTCAAGCTGATGAAAACATGTTCAAAACTAAAAATAAAAGGAACTCTATTATTATAGTTATGTTTGTAACCATAAGTACACTAAAAAGCATCTAATACATCCTTTTACATAAATATTCTTAGATATTTAATTCTATTATGAGAAGCAATAGGGTAATGCTAACAAGCAGTATATATAAATCGTCTGAGTATAGACATTCACAAACAAATTAGCACTGAGATTTATTATAAAATTGCCTACCAGGTGATAAAATTTATTTTTAAATAGTGATTTTGAAGTAAAATATCATGTTTAAAAAAAAAGAAGCATGTTTAACAAAGTTACTTATAATTTAAGAATTTTCTATTTCTCAGAGAATGATCAGACCATTGAAAATTTTCTGGAGAAAGTTACAAGGATAAATCAGTATAATGATACTTCGATAAATAACCGAGCATCTTCATAGGGACAAATATATAGTTATAACCTGTGAATTTTTTTATATCGAGTTAGCCACTGTATGTTATTTTAAAATAAATTTTAAATGTATACTTACTAATATTTTATAACATAACATATTTTATTAAGTTTTGTTGGAGAAATGTTTACAGGGGATTTTCGTCATTGCTTATCTTGTATATTTCAAACTGCCATAACAAAATGAATTTTGTGAAATGATACTGAGATTAAGGGAAAGTATATAAAAAGATGAAGTTCTCAGAAGGGATGCCACCTTTTTCTTGTTCCTGCCGAAGACATAGATAATGCACTATATCATATCTTACCTCTGTTCTGTCCTGATTCTCCAACTCTTTACCCTAACCGGTTAGTAGCAGTCAAATTTCAGAATAAAATGACACAGATTCTGTATTCATTGTAAAAAGTTATTCTCAAAGCAAAAATGATTGGAATATCTTTTCATAATGGCTTAGTAGTTTATATATTTTTTGCCTTTTTGAATAAAGTAATTACAGTAACCAGTTTACATCCATAGTCTACAGATTCAACCAGTTGCCAATTGCAAATATTCAGGGGAAAAAATTAAATCTATAGTGGACATATACAAACTGGTTTTCGTGTCATTATTCCTTAAACAGTACAGTAAAACAGCTGTTGGTACAGTATTTACATTGTATTAGGTGTTAAAAATAATTCAGAGTTGATTTTAACATATACAGGAGGATGTGCAAAGATTATATGCAGGTATTATGCCAATTTATATAAAGAACTTGAGCATTTGCAGATTTTATTACCCACTTACTCCAGGAACCAATCTTCCACAGATACCAAAGGATGGCTATATTAGGAAAATTTTTAAATAACTTTGTTCTTAAAGAAGAAAGCTTTTAGAATCTCAAGTATTCAAAACAGCTGCCTCTACCTTTTGATTTCTGATAGTTTAGATAGTAATGATCAAAGTAAATAAAGAACAAATAATTGAGTTATTTTTAAAATCTTTATGTGTGAATTCAATAAACTGAAAACACACATGGTATAGCATCCAACACAAGAATTATAATGGATTCTTTTATAAGTTACTCATTTTTGTTTAATCCGTCTAATTGTTTTTATTATATAAGCCAAATATTTTTCCTTTTAAGGACCAGTGTTATCAAGAACTGCCACTGTTATACTTGTCTGAGTTATATCTTAACTTGTTTTGTTGTACATTAAGATGAATTCTTAAAATGACATGTTAAATCGAATAATTTTCATCTAACAAAAGCATACATAAAATACTGTATCTTAGATATTAAAATCTTCACTTTATGAAACATTTTAATTTCTTATTGATGAAAGGCAGTAGTCAGCATTCTTTCTGTATTTTCTGTAGGGAAATATTCATTTACAAAGTAGGTATCTTTAATTTATATACTTTTAAAATTTGTGAATTTTTATGCATAAATTAGATGCACACAAAATTTAGTTTTTTAAACTGATTTGGGTGATGTTTCCACCTTTTTTTCTGCTATTGGTATCATATATTAGCTCTGACATCTATTAGAAAACTAATCTCTGAAAATAACAGTCACAAGCCACTAGAGAACCTACCAAGTTCATAACCATGCACTTTAAAAACTGATCACAGTCATTCAATTTAACATGAGTCCTCCTAAACTTTATGATAACTACAAAACAGGTTCTTAAAAATATGGGTCAAAATTTTATAGCTGTTGTAAATCAGATTCCTTTCTTGATTTTTTTTTTAGATAATTTGCTATTGGCATGTAGAAATGCTAATTTTTGTACATCAATATTTTATCTTAAAATTTTGCTGAATTTATTCTAAAAGTTTCTTGGTAGTCTTTTTGGAGTTTTCTGTATATAAGACCATGTCATCTGCAAACAATGACAGTTTGACTTCCTCTTCTCTGTCTGGATGCTCTTCATTTCTTTCTCTTCCCTGACTGTTCCAGTTGGGGCTTCCTGTATAATACTGAATACAAGTAAGAAAAGTGGGAGATTTTGAATTACAGTCAAACATTCTCGCATCACATAGAAAAATAATATCTAACAACAGCAAAATTTCACCTATTCATATAAATATTTACCATTTCAAAATGAAAACTTGATTTAGCCAAAGCAAAATCATTTTTATGGCTCAAAGCAAGTTTTTTAAATGTACTACAAAGTAAATGAAATACTACTTTGTTACATAGCCACTTAGAGACTAAATGTTTTTGTGAGCTTAATGTAATGTTTTTATCCTTAAGAATTCAGGTACTACTTTGGTTTAATTACTTTATAGAGAACTCATTCATCCTTTGTCAAATCAAGGGACTGAGTGCTGCCACTGCTCTTCTATTCCAACTGTCAGTGAAAGGAGGAGAATTTCTCAGTGTGATTGGCATTTTTGGCATTTTTTCACACTACTTTTCCTGGAAAGTATACTGGAAAGAGCTGACAGGGTTTTAATTTTCAGGCATAAACTTGCACATGTTACTTAACTGCTTTCTTCCTCTATTTGTAAACTGGAGACACTAATACAATCTATTTCATAATAAATGCTAACAAACTTGAGACAGTAAAATAAATATTTTACAACATAAAACAATGATAATACTGCATGCAGTTGTGGTATGCAATGGTGCATACAACTAATGGTATACTATGCCTTGGTGTGTGTGTGTGTGTGTGTGTGTGTGTGTGTGTTTTGCTTTTGAAAAGACTAGTTTAGAAAGTTAAGCAAAATCATTGTAAACAATACAAAGTGGGCACCATCAGCTACTCAACTACACTTGTTTTTCCATGTAACTATGCTTAGAAGTATTTTTCAATCAATTTTACCAAAAATCATTATCAAACCATTGTATTACCATGTTAATTTGATATAAGGTCTTATGTCCTGATTTTAAAAATACCATATGCAGCCAGATGTGATGGTTCATGGCTGTGTTCCAAGCAACTTGAGAGGCTGATGCAGGAAGATTGCAAGTTCACGGGCAGCCTGGGCAATTTAGAGAGAGCCTGTCTCAAAATAAAGGATGACCTGGGGTATAATTTAGTGGTAGAGCTCATGGCTAGAAAGTATGCATGACCTTTAAGGCCTTTCTTGGCCTGGCCTTGGCCTACTGCGCAGGGCTCCAGCCACAGTGCCCTCCCTCAGTCCTTCAGAGATCACTGCCCACCAGGACACGGCCCTCGCCTCTAGCTGGGCGTCAGCAGCCCCTGCTCAGGCTGAGGTACCCACGGCCCTGAGCTTGCCTGCTCCTTCCCAAGCCTCGAGTGGAGTGGCCACAGGTTACACTAGACTGCAGTGAGAGTGGGCTGCGTGGTTTTTCTTTCTCCCCTTTGCAGTACCAGAATTGGGACCTTCACACTGAGGTGCATCCCCAGCCCTTTATTAAAAATTTAAGGGCTAGGCATGATAGTCTGTAATCCCAGCACTCAGGAGGCTGAGGCAGGAGGATCGCCATGAGTTTGAGGCCAACCTGGACTACATAGGTCCTGTCTCAAACTCCACCCTTCAAAAAAAAAGGGAGTCAGCATCTTTAGGTTGCATGGCAGGGCTCAAATTGAAGATGTTCCTGCCACAGTCTTGCAGCGTGCTGGGATTACTGGCTTGTGCCACTGCAATTTCTGTTATTATGCATGGTGTAGGTGAAAGGTATTCACTTCTCACATGGGCAGTGTTCAACATAAACTGAATGAAGTCTTAGCACTCAAAAAAAAAAAAAAAAAGAATTGATTATGCTATCTTATTTACTTCTCCTGCTCTTGTCTTTTTTTTCAGCTCAATTATTGACCCAATTTTATCAACTCTTTCATATAATTATCTCATTTTCCTTCCACACAAACATATACTATTTTTTTCAGTTCAAATTTCCCCATTTCTAAATATTATTCCATTTATTTCTGCCTGATAAGGATATAAGAATGGAAGCAAAGAAAAAAAACATAAGATAAAAAATGAATATGTTTTTAAGCCACTCATTTTGTGGTGTTTTGTTACAAAGGCAACTTGTACAGGCTGTATGGAGCTGTTCACAAGTACAGAAATGCTCATTATGGAAAACTCTTACTCATGTCACATGGCAGGTTATTTGGAATATCTAAGTAATCTATATGCATTAACTCATGTTATCTTTTCAACAGCCCCTATTAGGTACATACTGTTATACCTTTTTTGAGGAGAGTTTTCGAAAGGTCTTGGAAGAAGTAAAGCTTGAACTTGAATTAAGGTTGTTGGACTCCAACATTCCCAAGAGATAAGACACCAAATTACAGAATTATGTTTTCAGATTTAGGAGGAGAAATACATTCTTTCACAGTTCTCCAGGCTGTAAGTCTAAACCCAAAGGTCACAATTCCCCAGAAGCTCCAGTGGAGTGCCAGTTCTTTCTCAGCTTGTAGTGGTCTTAGCATTCCTTGGTGTTTCTTGGCTGTATCCTTCCAATCTCTGGCCCTGTGGTCACCTTGCTGCCTGCTCTTTTGACTGTGTGCATATCGTCTGTATGTCTCTTGTAACAAAGCTTTCCATTGAATTTAGGGCCCACATAATCATCCTTGTCTCAACACCTTGAATTTAAGGACATCTGCAGCCCCTTTCTCCAGGTTCAAGGAATTGGCATCAACACATCTTATTGGACTACTATTCAACCCACTACAGTGCTGTATTTTTAAATCAGTGTGCTTCTCTGTGATCATGATGAACCCACATCATTTATGAGAGCTCATGAAGAAATACAGTGACAGAAAAATAGGGAAGAAGAGAGGAAGGGAAGAATGAAGGGAAAGAAAAAGTATTGCCTCTAGGGAGAATGAACATTACAAACCACTATCTGTATCAACATTTTCTACTGAAGATTGCTATTTGGGAGTTTAAAACCAGAATAAACTGATATTTGGGGAAGTATGGTTAGGTATTTGAACATTTACTCCAATATATTTATATGGGGAAAAGCTCTTCGAAATAGTATTACAGGAACTTAAGTCAGCATCATAATCTCCAGTAGACCCATCCTCCTGCCCTTGTTTCTATAGAGAATAAAATATAATTTTCAGCATAATTTTAAATTATCACAAGGATAAGAAACAGTTTGTCATGAGACTAAAGAACAGTTTGTCATTTATCAGCAAGCCTTGTGAATGCAAAACAAAAGTAAATCTTCTCTATATGAACGTTCATGATTGCCAATACCTAGTTCAAAATCCAGATTTGCAAAAAATAAAATGTTATTCATTATAATTTGGAACTTTCTTTTTTTTTTGGCATTTACACATGTGTGTCCTATTTATTTCACTTAAGAGTATTACCTCAATGTGCATCCATTTAGCAATAAATGTCTCTAATTTCTCATTTTTGATGGCTAAGTAGTACTCCATTTTATTAAAAAAAACCCCACATTTTCTTGATCCAGTCTCCAGTTCATGGGCATTTGGGCTGTTTCCAAGTTTTAGCTATTCCAAATTGTGCTGCTATGAACATGGGTGCACATATATCACTGTGGTATGATTCTTTTAATTCTTTGGGGAAAGATACCCAGCAGGGGAATAGCTGGGTCAAATGGGACTTCCAGTCCTAGTTCTTTGAGGTATCTCCATACTGATTTCCACAGTGGTTGCACCAGTCTCCTGCTCTTGTCTTTTGGCTCCAGTTAGACTTTCTTTCCTTCTTAGGACCTCCAGATTGCCAAATTCAAAAGGTATTTCTCAGTCTACATCATATTCATATTCTCAGCAGGGGCCCAATTGATCATTTCCTCCTCTTTAAAGCATTTTCCTTAGTTTAGTGACATCTCCACCTTTTAGTTTTCCTTCCAACACAGACTGCTCTTCAGTCTCCCTTGCTGCATCTTTTGTCTTTCTTATCTACTGGAAGTTGCATTGCTCTAGGGTCCTGTTCTACACCTGTTCTGGCTCCACATTCTTAGAAGACTGCTTAATTCTGTAGCTTTAACAATCATGTACATTCATCTAGGTTTCAACACTATATCAGTAGCTCTTTTCTTCTGCAATCTGGGTTCATTTATCTAATCTGCACTTAGAATTTTAAATGGTAGCTCAAATTTAATTTTAAAAATTGAACTGTTCATTTCTCCATCCCATAAACATTTTCTTTCCCAGGAAGTGGCATCAGTATATTTTGTTTCTTATGTGTAAATCCTTGGAATCAATCTTGATACTCCTCTTTATTTCACATCCCATTTCCATCTCTGTTCGAAGTCTTTTAGTTTACCTTCAAAATGTGTTCCCAGTATAAACCTTTGTGACTACACCAATGAAGACTACTTTGGTTCTAGCCAACATCCCCTAGATACTTAGTATAAGCTTTTCAATTTGTTGGTATTTTGGGGACAGTTAAAATCTATCCGCCTATCAGTAGCTGTGTATTTCTTTATAAAATGTTAACTCACATCATGGTCTTTCACTTCTTAAGACTAATGACTCCACTCAACACTAAGAATAGTGTCCTAGGTAGTCACAGTAGACAATTAGGCCCACACAAATTTATCCCATGCTTCTGTCCTGTTTTTCCTTATCCACCTCAGCTCCACAGACCTTGATATTCTTAGAGCACTCTGTGCAAGTGTGCATTTGATCTTTGTCCTTGCTGTTTCTATGTTCTCAAAATGTCCTTCCCCAAGATATTTGCAAATCTCACTGCTTCTTCATTTTTTTTAGGTCTCCGCCCAAAAAACCTTAGAGTTTCTTCTCCAAATATACAATGTAAAGCAGCAGCACTTTGTATTCTATTTTCTTGCATGGCTTCTCTTTTCTTTAAGGCCTTTTTCACCAAAACACGATGTTATATAGCCAAGTTTTTGGAGTCTACCTTGCATTTTGGAAACTTAGCTCCTGGGTCCTTCCTTTGATTTCTCACTGTTGTATAACAATGTGATAAATTTATGGGAGCTAGGTGAAGCATGAGCAGAGAAGCAAATTATCAAAATAGAAACATCAAGATATCAGCATAGAAAACAGTTTTCCATTTAAATCTTTCTAATTTGATGAAGAATTTGCTATAATGTATTAGATCCATCATCTAAGTGTCAATGTATTCCTAACTACTGTTTGGATGATCTTATCACATCTCTGATAGTTGTGTATTTTTTTTTCTTCAAGAAAGTAAGAAGCTTTCCTTCCATTCTATTTCTTCCTGTCATGATTCATTTAAAATAACACCCCTCATTTTACTAAGCAAACTATCATAGCAGTATATATCCAGACAATTTAAGAAAATACATCAATTGATCCTTTTGTGCTCCTGGACTTTCGCTGAGGAAAATTAATTGGATACGAACTTCTGTAAAATTCATTACTTAATCAGGAATCCTGTAGTTAGCTTTTGCCCTGATGGTGAAAACATTTTAAAAGTCTTTTGAAACTTTTTAAAAGAATTTTTCTTTGTCCTAGCTGGTAATACCACCTCTGACTTCCAACTTTTTAAAAATATTCCAACTTGCCAATGCATGTTTTTGAGCTACCACAAAGCTTTTACTTTTTATTTCATTGCTTTTCATTTTTAGAATTATATTAAACAAGAATCCTAGTCACTCATCCTGTGCCTTTGTTCTCACATACCTACTGTTTTCATAGTAACTTGTTCACATATAACCAGTTTGTTATTTAGTGCCTAGAAATGGTGTTACTCTTTCATGACAATGAGTCTTGTACAAATTTTCACAACCCATTATAAACACAAAAATTCTCTTTGTAATATTACTGCTTTTAAGTGGCTTTCTCAGATTCTCTTTAAAAATGAAGGTGAGAGCTTCATTAAAAATGTTTTCTTTTCAGTGTGCCTGGACTTGTGACAAAATCAAAATTGAAAATGCTATTTATAAACTATATACTGGTGCATAAAAATGCATAACTTTAGAAAAAGCTTTAAATTTGAGGAAGACAATCACTCTGTACCTTCCAATTTGCATTTCTTTCATTACCTCATTCTTCTTCATTTAGAAAGTGGAGTTCTGTATTTCTTGCACTTGAGATTAAAGTCTGGCCCAGAGTTGTTCTTATAACTGCAAGTGGTTGCCATGGAAACACAGTGTGTCTTCTCAAATGTCAGTTTTCACAAACTAGCACTTGCAGTTTATGAAGGATTCTCCATTCAAGTGTGACAAACTTTTCCACCTCTGTATAGTAAGAAAGTGTTGGAGCAAGAAGATATATCAGGGCCAAGCTATATGGTTAAATATTTCTGCACCTAAAAAATATGTAGTAAAAACTTCATCAATTAAAATCAGTGTTTTAAGGAAGAATAATTACTCTCCTGCATACTAATGAAGAAACAGTGTCAGGGAAACTAACACAGAAAGCATATTGATTTCCTTTTCCACAAACTATGTTAGAAGAAATGTCTACTGCTTCTACTACCTTCAAATGGACTTCACAAAACAGAGCCATCTGCTCTACCTAGGGTCTTGTAGACCTGATGTAACCACACAGAAAATAACTATTGAAAAAACAGGCAGGGATATGAGCAATTTGGCCTGAGGAAATGTGTACTTTGCTCAGGGACCTAGTGTTGAAGGAAGGATCAAAAGTAATAAGTTGGACCTGAGTCCTGCCCTCTTATGAATACCACAATAATGCCACAAGGAATAAGCTCAAACACAGGGCTGTTTGAATAAAGAAAAGGAGAGTGATTTGCTTTGCACCCTGCAGACATGGATTCTTTTCATGAGCACAAAAACATGCTTCCTGCTATCGTTCCAGACCATGGAATGAGTCATTCTCCATTTCTCTTTGCTCTCTAATTACTGTGCAGCTGTCCCAGAGAGATCTGTAACAGTCCTTGCTGACTTCAACTTTACCATACAGTTCTGCAAATGGCAAGGAGTAAATCAGGGATTCCTCCAAAAGAAATGTAGGTGTCGATCAGGCATTACCCCTGCAAATCTTTCAGAGGACTTCAAGAGAGATACGAAGGTTGTCTGAGGCATTCCTATCAATCCCAAATCAAGTAAAGAAACAATTCAGCATATATATATCCCTACACACAGGATTTTGCTAGCAAAATTGAGCAGAAAATTAAAGCTATTACTCAAACAACAGAAACAGAAAAAGGATTTCAACAAAAGTTCAAGAAATTTCTTTGAATATTCCTTAAGCCTGAAGTTTACTTTCCTAATTATTTTATTGGTTTATTCATATTAAAGAAAAACATGAACTAACTTTTGAAACTTTTCAAGAATAAAAATTTTCGTTCTGGGCCATTGGTTGATTGAAAGCTGGCCCAGTTTAGTATATTAATAACTCAGAGAAGAGCTCTGGTCTTCCTCCCTATCCTCTTTTACTCCTCTTTTTTTTACTATCCATTCCTTCCCATTTATTCTCTTCCTTTTACCTTTCTTTTGCATTCCTCTATCTGTACATTTCATGCTCATCTTTCTAACATTTTTTTGGTAACATTGTCATCTTCCTTTTTTTTAAATTTAGTTGTACTTTTGCTCTTTTAAATATAAAGGCAAGTGTGGGATGATTTAAAGAATCAAGTAGTTCTACACAGATTCTCATATAAAATCTTCATTCCCTTCCCACCCAATTTACTATATACTATGAACAACCACTTTTCACTCTTCTACCATATTCTCTTTGAATCTACTTCCACTTCTGTAGTGCTATTTGCTAATTTTATCAGTCTAGGCATTATTAGTTGATTTTTATTATGGAAATTACTTTAGCTCTCATTCTCCATGCTTTCGTTCATTTATGTGTCCTACCTATTGATTGAAATTTTGGCTCAACATGCATTTCTTAATTGGAGATCTTTCTTGTTTGTTTGTTTTTCAAGAGAACTTCAAAAATACTGTTTTTTTTCTAGTTTCCAATGTTACTACTGGAATGTCCAATTCTATATTAACTCTTCTGTGAAATTTATTTTGATTTTGTTTTTGTGTATTTTGTTGTTACTGCTGTTTGAGCTTTATTCTTTTAGAAGCTTGTAATAGTTTCTTTAAATTTAGGGTTTTGAAATCTCACAATCAAATGTCATGTAGTCATTCCATTCACTGAACTACACTTTCTATGATCCATTTCAAAAGGAAATTACATATCCTTAATTCTATAATTGTTTCTTGATTTATTTTTGATTTTTTCTCTTTATTTTTGTTTCCTTTATACTGTTGATTTTGTTTTCTTTATTTTCTCTATGAAAATATTATTTAGGTCTTGAAATTTTGCTAGTTTTTCATATTCCTTAACTCTGTGATCTCTTAGCCCTTTCCCCTAAATTTTCATATGTACTCTGAAATTTAATTTATTCTTCCATTGAGATTTTGTTTTCTTCAGTGTAATTTTTAATTTTTAAGAATTTGTTTTCCTTCTAAATCTTTTTTATTAGCTTTCTCTACTTTTTAATATGTTATTATCTCTTTGAAAATATTGAAACTAGTCAGTTTGTAAGTTTTTTTCTCATTGTATCAAGGCAGCTTCCTTTAAGATACTCTGTTTTACTCTGTTTTTAGTGTTTGTTTTGGCCTTTGCTTTTCATTTTAAATGCACTTCTTAAGAATCAGGTTATCCTTGTAGTAATTGAAGATCCATTCAATTTCCTGCCTGGTTGTTAGCATTCTTTCTGTTCAGTGAGAAAAAGTTTAGTGACTCAGGAATCAGTATGCATCCAATACTTCTTTTTTCTTATGGATTCCAAATTCAGCATGGCTTGCTTTCCCTTAGTGTAGAAAATCTTAGTTTGACAAAATCCAAAACTTAGAACCTTAATCACTGTCAAAAGGTCGACAGCCTTTACTCAGCTGCAGGAGTAAGTAGGGGATATGGAAGTGTACCTAAACCTCAGAGAGATTTTCAGTCAGACTAGTGCAGTCCTACCTTGAGCCCTATTTCTTAGAATAACTAATATGGTAAACTCTGGAACTTTGTGAAGTGACCATGCTGTAAATATGATTTCTTTGCTTTAGTCACTGTCTGCTTAGGGTCCAGTTTTTGTAAATGTATTGTTAGTTGCTTCCTTTGCTTCTGTTTTCAAACTTCAAATTTTGTTGTTATTGTATGTTGTCCCATTCTTTTTGCTCTTGTTGTTTTCTGTCTTGTGAAGATTCTTTTGGTGTCTATTAGTAGGATTTAAGAAAATAGCAGACTATAATGTATATACGCAACATGCCATCATTTTATTTTATTCTTTATTTTGTTGCGGCTAAATGTGAATCTAAATATAATCCTTTAATTTTATATGCAGAAAAGTTTTGAAAATCACATACTCTTTTCTTTCTCTCTCTCTTCCATTCCATGGATGAGAAATCTAACCTTAGGAAGATTAATTGGCCCATTGACAGAGTTATTCAGAATAACTGAAATTTCAACATAGGCCTTGTAACATTGAAATTTCTACTCTTGAAATCTCAGAATTTTAAAATAATACAAGACTCTGTATAATCTCATCAAAACTCAGAACATGAACTCAATGCCAAAGAATAAAAGAGAATTATTCATGATCAGATTGCCAGATAGGAGTTAGGTCTTTTGCAAATGAATCATATGTTGTCATAAATACTGTTAGGATATTTCCTTCAAAGGTAGGAAAGGTAGATTTAGAATTGAGAGAGGACAAGTTTTGTGTTTTGGAAAATGAGGTTTCTATACTAGAGTTCTTGAATCTATCAAAATTACTATGATTGGCTTAATCAATTTTAGTGTTACCATTTAGCAAAGTAATAGTAAGTTCTATTTCTGTTGCAGAAAGATGACTCATTACTAGTTGGATTAGTCAGAGCCCACACAAATCACAAATGGTAGAGGTGATTTAACATGACAGGTTTTGATGCAAAAAATGTTCCTTCAGATACATGTCACAATCTACATTTAACCAAGTTAAATCATCTGTTAAAATGTGCAGTAATTATAGAACTAGAGTAAACTTCAACTTCATGCTAAGAAATTAAAAAATACAAAATTTTCTAAACTTACTATCTCAGTATTTGGGGAACACAGACACATACACATAAACGATATACTTAAGTATTAAGGAATTCAAATAGGTTAATATTAGCTTCAGAGAACATTTACTGTCATGCTATACAATTTACAAAATAGGATTTTTAATGAAGTGCTAACTTTAATTATAGCAAAGAGAATAATGATATAATAACACATAAAACATGCAAATAGACTATTATTAGGTAAAAGTCAAGCTGAGGTTCAGTGCTAAAAATCTGTATGATTAGTGAAAACAAATAAAAAATATGATTAAGTCATTAGAGCCTCAAGGTAGCTTTTGATAATATTCCAGAAGCTTGTAGAAACTGAAGGAACAAATTTAGGCCTGATAATTTGTTTTCGTAAAAGGAACTTGCTTTAGGATATGAGCATGTAAATTTAATCTAAGTATACTTAAGAAATAGAAAATGACTTTCCAATTTGATTAAACCTTTCAAAGGGAATCAGTTTTTTTAACTACACTTTTTTTTTCTTTTGGTTAATAACATTAGCTAACAGTCTTGTGAGAACTTCCCCCTGTTTATTAAATCATTTAGCTTTATCCACAAGTGACTCAGAAATCATTTGCATTAAAGAAAACGTGTTAAGAAAACATGTTAAGAGAACATGTGAGAGGTCACTCACATGATTTCTGCTCTTGACTTGGGACCATCTGAAACAGAGTCAGCTGCAGGCTCTGGAGAGAGGAACACTCAAGACTCATTGAGAGAAATATGAGCTGCCTATTTTGCTGTTTATTGAACAACTTTCAATTGGTACTTGTTAAAATATATGTGGGTTCCAGAACAAAACTCATGTTTTTCCTGGATCTAAGATTGAAGTACTGTTATTTAATGTGAAATTGAAACTAGTCAAAGGATACATTCAGAAAAATTCTGATTCCTTTTGTTTAATCTCTTCTTGCACCCTTTTGTTTTCTATATTGTTGACTGGGTGCTGTTTAAAATGATCAAGATTTTTTTCCTTGCCTCATTCACTAGCTAGAAGTTCTCAATTTTAATACTTTCTGAATTTCTGAATTAGGTAAATTTTCTGGCTCATAACAGTGGCAAATATGATTAGATAGTAGCATAAGTCTGTTGAATTTTACTGTGTGCCAGTCATTGGGCTTGGATATTATGCATAGTGGAATTGAGAAAGGAGGTTAGAGCATGGCAAAAGCTAGCTGGGGAAGTGAGCATGACCTGTAAAAAGATCCCAGACACATGTGCTAAACAGTTCCCAAAGTCCTGAACATGGTTTCAAGCAAGTTTTCAATAGAATGGACTAGATTTGACATCAGCCTGAGGCATGGGATCTCAGCACCGCCTCTCAGGTCCTGTATGTAGAAGTTCTCGTGGGTTTCCTTGATGTTTAGACATCATAAAAGGACACATTGATGCCAGGAAGGCTTTGCTACCATAAATTTCTGTGACAACCCATGCTATGTTTCCCAGATGCAGTGTGTACTTTTATCTTTGCTCTTCTCTTCTTTTTCTATTTACTCTGTGTAAGCTTGCTCTGCAGAGTCGGTTTCTTTTCCATGCTTCAGTTTTGCTTTCTTGAATAAACTTTGTCTCTGTTTTTTGCTTGTTTTAGTTTCATTCAATTCTTTGTTTGAGGTGAGAAGAACCTGGAATCCAACTCCAGAAGGAAAGGTGAACTATCCGGAACCCAGTAATGTTTAGATGCCAAGCCACTTTTTAGAAACCTGATAACAGAATGATATATTAAAGTAGTAATTTATTTTCTCTAATTCTCTAGTCTTCTTTTCTCACACTTGTAATCCAAGACATCTTTTTCCTCCACCTATTTTACAGTGAAAGAAAAAAACTTAAGCTGACAATCTATGAGGAAGGATTTACTGGCATAGACAGACCTTTCTGTAGATAAAACAGAGCTGTAGAAATGATAGAACAAAAATATGATACTTAAAGCCCAGAAAAGAGACAGGTTAATATGGAGCAACCTCTGAGATGAAACTGCAATGGATTGTTGATCCTATCACCCAAACTATCAATGGCAAACACCCTGATCTTCAACAGTCCTGGACCTGTGAGTTCCCCCTATAGGGATGATAGGAATTTGGATATTCTTCTTTCAAAAAAATTTGAAGAGAAAACCTCACCCCTTCTAAAGCAGCACCAAATTAAACCTGTAACATATGTCCATATGAGCAGAGGCAGTGTTAAACCTACTACTTTTACAGATAAATTTTGAAAACAAGGCAAGGAATATAAAGTGCAATATCAATGATCCAGGCATTTTTGGAGCTGGAAATCTCACGTCAGTGCTCCCATCCATCATAATATTTGTCTTAGTTATTTTTCTCATTGCCAAGACAAAATACCCAACACCTAAAGTTAAAGAAGGAAGGATTATTTGGCTAGCAGTTTGAAGAGGTTTCAATTCATAGTTGGCTGGGTCCCAGGCAGAGTAGACTAACAGAAAAGGCATCACAGAGGAGAAACAGTTCACGGCAGGCAGAAGATAGCAAAAGCAGCAAGTGACAAACAGTGATCCTCTTTCTGTCCTTTTTATCCTTTCCAGGCTACCTACCCTTAAGGCATGGAGCACTCAAAACCAGGGTGGGGCACCCAGAACTATACTAAACCAATCAGTGGACTAATTTAGTAATCACACACTTTTGATCCCAGTCTCACACACTCCAGATCCAGCCACTTCTGGAAAGCCCCACCTACTATCTCATGAGGCTTTGGGGGTACATCTAGACACAAACTTAACAGTATTCTACCAATTTCAGATATCCCTTGCAAAGTTATTTAGCATAAAGATTTATTAATACGGTGATTTACCTTTGTCTTTAAAATTTTTCCATCTTTTTAGAGTATGATGCTGGGGTTCATTTTATCTCCATAGGGAGATCTGGACCAAGGACATGTCTGACAAAAAACCCCAAAAACAAAACAAAACATAAACCTCACCATTTCTATGCAGCCTGGGCTTTAAGCATGTCAATATTACTTGCAGGTGTTCACATCTTAGATTTGTGGGAAACTTAAGTAAATAGCTTTTTAATTAACAAAAATGGAATTCCAATCCAAGGGAGAGTACTTCAACCTTAAAGTTGACTGCATGATAAATCTAGTTTTTAAAATGTCAGCTATGCCCACCCACCTGCATTTCTGATAACTGCACTGTGGTTTCCAAGGAGTCATCCATCAGTCTGGCTTCTTGGAATCAACTGCTAAAGTAAGATTTACACAAGAACAAAGCAACTTCAGTCTATAAAATCAAGCCAAGTCACTTTATAAAACACAGGAAATTTAACAAAAACATATCATAGCATTGATTTGAAAGTATTATGATAACTAAGAATTTGAGAATATGCTATATATAAGCAAACACCTCCTTGTGCCTTTCTAAATGATTCATTCTCCAAAATCAGCATAAGGTTACAGGAACTTTCAAATTCACCTCAGAACCAGAGATATCTGTACCCTAAGTCATGAGAATTGGGTAACAGATAAGGATTCTGAGGGTGTTCAAAGTGAGGCTTAGTCCAGTAGGTACTAGCTCTATGTCAAGAAGGAAAAGTCAGTTATGGTCTTTTCCAATTTATCCTAGCCCAGACCAAAAGAAAGCTTATCTCTGTGCCAGCTGAGTCCATGGGGGATGAGCATTTGGCAAACTATATCTTTAGAAGACAGATTAACCTTATTAACAATAGCAACAAAAGTGCATTGATGTATAACTGACATAAAACATGTATGTCCTGAACATAAAAGGAAAAATTATAGAATTTTTGGAAGAAAATATATTAGAAACTACTTAATCTTGAGTTTGGCAATTAATTTTTAGATGCAACACTAAAAGAACAATCAATAAAATAACAAAAAATTAATGATATGCTTTGTTAAAATTAAAAATTTCTTTGTGAAAAACAGTCAAAGGAATGAAAAAAAGCACATCACAGACTGGAGAAAATATTTACAGAACACATAGATTTGAGAGCAGACCATGGCAAAGTGTTCACAGAACTCTTAAAACTAAAATTAGATTACATAAATTATGGACAAAAGTCTAGAGAACAAATATATGTATGTGACAATATATTCAATATCTTTAGTGAAATATAAATTAACATCAACATCATTAAGAAAATTCAAATTAAAACACTATAATACAGTTCACACATAATAGATTGGCTAAAATAAAAAACAAATTTAAAAATAAAACCCCAAAAACCCTGACTCTTCCAAATTCTAGTGAGGAGGAACAACAATAGAAATTTTCATTCATTACTAATGGGAATGCACAATAGTATAGCCATATTAGAAAACAATTTGCCACTTTCTATAAAACAGAACATAATTTTATTATATGATTGAACAATCCAGCTCTTAGGTATTTACCTAAGTGATTTGAAAATATATGTCCTCACAAATGCTTTATACAAATTTATTCATAATCACCAGAAGCTGGAGCATGAAGATATTTTTTAAAAAGTGAATGGATATGGGCCAGGGATTTAGCTCAGTGGTTTTGCTGCCTGCTGCGCAAGCACAAGGACCCAAGTTCAATCCCCAGTACCAAAAAAAAAAAAAAGAAAAGTGAATGGATCAACTATTTTATGTTCATAAAATGTAATATTTTTAGCTATAAAAAGGAAGAGCTATCAAATTACGCAAAGATATAGAATGATGATAAATGTATATTACTAAGAGAAAGAAGCCAGCCTGAAAAGGCAACTTTATGTATTAATCTGATTAATTGATGTCTACACTAAACCATTCAGACAGTAAGCATATCAGTATTGTAAGAATTTGATGATTGTGAGGGAGGATTGTATCCAAGTAATTGAGGATGGAAATTTTTAGAAAAGTGAAACTATTCTGTTTGATATTGTAATGATGACTACATAAAAGTATGTATTTGTAAAAATCCATCAACTTTGTAGCATAAACTTTTATCTATATATATGAAAAATATAACATCTATAAAATGAAATCATAAGATATAGTACAGAATATGACCAAATGATCCAACCATATTATTAATACATGAAACATACTCATTGAGAAGGGTGAAGTGAAAGTCTCTCACATATAATTTTGGAAATGGATGTAGTCTAAAGGCAAGGAGATTGCCCATCAGCACTATACTACAGTTAATAAAATTATTTCACATAGCAGATTAGGTAAACTATTCTGATAATTCTCTACATGCATACTACACATGAACAATTAAAGGATGGCAAGTAGTGGGAGATAGATTTCTCAGTTTTAGAGGGGAGGTTACACATAAGTAAAAGGAGGAATCTAAAAGATACACATGATAATAGATTAGAGTTTAAGACACCTGTGTAAATTCATAATTAACTTATAGACACAGATGGTAACAGAAATATTTACAGATAGATATAAATACTTAGTTTAGTACAGACACACACACACACACACATATTTTGTTGTCCTGTTGGCTGAGAGGACTAAGAATCAATGACACACTTGTAGCAGTGATTACACATAGTACTCAAATTTGCTTTCTAATACAATTTTTTAATAGAAAGAAGTAACTAACATCGTCAGAGACCATGATAGCAACAAAGGACAAACAAACTCCTCCTAGGCCTCTAATGTGACAGTAATTAAAAGCACTATTTATTTTTTCTTCTCAGGCAATTAAGAGGAAATTTAAAAGTGACTTTTGCTAAAACCTGTGGCTTTTTCTTCTCAGGCCTAAAATTGCCAAAGAGGTAATTAAAAGTAGAAAGAAACTTCACCTTCATTTTGTATCCTTTATCTAAAACTTTATATATAGGTATATTAATCACTGACAGAAAAAAAAAAAAAAGTCAGCAGAACAGTTTGTTAGCCCTAAATTTTTAGCCTAGTTCATTCCCTTAAAGATGGAAGACACCATGATAGATATCTAAAATAATTTTCAAGATTAATAGCTTACAACATCCAGTTCCAGATCCCTGTAGGGACATTAGCCAGAGGTATGTATGAGATGGATATGCAGAGGTAAGGGACTTTTGGAGCTTCACACCCAAAACCTCTTGGAATGCATGGTTAGAGATTAAAAGATAGCCAGTCTATGGGGCCACAAGTACAAGTAGGATTAAAATACATTGCCTTGAGAAATGAATGCTCTGGCCTTGTCTTCCACATACTCCAATTTATTAATTAGATTGTCCCTAAGGTCAATCATACAACAGACCACCCTGACCTTACTCTGGCCTCCTCCTGTCTTTTCCCTTTCCCCTTCATGAATTCCTGCACCAACATTCATCCTTTATTCTTTATCCTTGCTTCCTGGTTTTATCAATAAAAAGTCACAGAAACTTCATTTCAGGGATGTCTTTATGAGATTCTCTCACACTGAAGGGTCTCAGTTAAGGGCAGTCCCTCCGGGTCTTCTCAGAGTTTCCACTGGACATTGACTGTGAGTAATCTTTCATCTTTTGTTCCATGGTCATTAACTGTGAAGGACCCTTTCTCTGAAAGGATGCTTACTAGCCTCTAGACATTGTCCTAAACTTGTGATCACCTGGATTCCAGGTGAAGCAGTGCCTCACATGCCTGAAACTGCCATAATGGCAATCATTTCATAGGAACAATGGTAAATTGACTACACCCCCTGTTGTAGTCAATATTTGCAAGAGAAACAGATTTAATGTAGTACACAGAAATTTACAAGATTAGTTGGAAATATCTGCCCACAAAGTCCACTGTAGAAGAATGAAAGATATCTGTTTGCATGCTAGAGATCCAAAGACTCCAACAGAAGGCCTGGAGCCCTCAGCAATGTCCTGTAGTAAAGCAGAACTTTAAAAAAAACTTCAGTTTTCCTCACTACGAGCAGTTCTGTGATGATCTAACTTCTCAGGAATCTGACTTCCTTCAAGGTTGTCCTACCCTAGACTGATAGAGCAAACAGTTATATTTCTATAAAGTCTTATAACCTTTAAAGAACTATATGTCCCTCAAAAGATAAAGACAAGGTTGACAACTATGTCCTGTAAACAAAGTTTATGATAACCTCTTCTCACAAGATTCACAAAAAACAAAACTGTCATTGTGTGAGATGTGAATAATTTGCTTTTTGTTTTCTTCTGTAACCTCATTTGCCCACCTCCACCCCAGTTTCATGTCACTAGAAAGACACTCCCCCTTCAAAAACTGTATAAGAGTTCAAGTCAAGGGACACCAGTAAATCCTCCTTTACCCCAGTGGTCTCTTCTGTCTCTTTCATCTCACAACAGTAGAAGTCCAGCAAAAGGCCTGATGTCCATGGCAATGTCCAGTGCAAGTCCATATCAGGAGGCTAAGGAATCAGCCATGAAAGACTCAAGGGTCTGCTCTGGAAAGCTCAAGGGCCAGTAGTGGAAGCTAGAGAGTCCGCACTTATAGGCAGAAAGGCCAGTGTTGGAAGCTGAAGAATCTCCCCTGAGAACCAGGAGATGAAAATCAAGGTGAAGGCAAAGACCAGAGCTCCTCCTAAGTGAAGAGTAGCCATCCTTGGTGAAGCAAAAGATGGAAGCCTAGGCAGAGAACAGTGCAAGCTTCTCTGAAGCAAAGCAGCTGGAAGGAAAATCAGCAGCAGTGAAGCTCTTCCAAAGAAAATCAGCATAAATCCTTCCCTCTTGTTCCCCTTTTATACCATTCCAATAGTAAGCCTCCTTAAATGGGTCTTGCATGCCTAGAACCATGCAGGCTCAATTCAGCTGGGCATTCCTCATTCAAGTTGACAATTAGTCAATTAACCACCACACACCTAAGCCATGAAGATTCCTCCAGAGTTGAGAAAGCAGGACTGAGACAATAATCAACTAGAACCCAATCCACCACTGTAACTCAAAAGCATTCCCTGCTCTCTGTTCATGGGTCAGTCTGATCATTTTCATAGTGTGCTCCATCCAGCTACTATCTGTGCTGGAGTGTTTTTTTGTCATCTGCCTTACTTTCAATTAAAGGTTTTTTTCCCTGAAAATTTGTGCTTTGGTTTTAATGCTCATTATCACTAAAAAGCAAGGACCCAGGTTAGCTCATGATACAGCTGCTTCTTGTGGGCTTGAGACATGACAAGATTAGCCTGGAGCAGCATCTCTAAGTGTGGATACACACAGTATTTTCATTTTGTAGATTAGAGTGTGGAAAGTTTATAATGTGAATATGGTTTGTCTCTTAAAGCTTTCTGTTGTGGAAACATTATCCATAGTGTGGCAGTATTAAGAGGTGGTAGAATCTTCAAGAGATAGAGCCTAATGAGAAGTAATTGTGTCACTGGCATATTGCCCCAGGAGGGGATTAAGTAGTATTCATTTTACAGGCCCTGCAGGAATGGATTGTTACAAAAAAGCAGGACTAGCCCTTCTCTGCTCTCTAGCCTCCTATCTCACTGTATCATTTCTCCATTTCATACATGATCCCATTATGACATTATCATAGCCACTATTATCATGGTGTAGCCACTAGGTCCTCACCAGTCAAGATGATTCTAGCACAAACTTCTTATATCTTCAAAACTGTGAGCTAAATAAGCCACTTCTCTTTAAAAAGTACCTATCCACAGAAGTTTTGTTACGGCAATGAAATATAAACTAAGCAGATATGGAGAAAAAAGAATAACTTTACTGTGGAAAAATCCTAATAATCATGTCCCTGGGTAGGTTTCCAAGGGTAACATACAGGCATTAATTATGAATACTCACAATACAAATTCTAAGTGTGGGACAATCTACAAAAAATGCCTGACCAGTGTTCTTCAAACACTTGAAGTCATAAAACCAAGAAAAATCTGAGAAACTATCATTGTCAAGAAGACGCTAAGAAGATATGATGTCTACATATAATATGGGACACTGGATTTATTCCTCCAATAAAAAGACACTGAGATGTTAATAATAAGGGAAACTTGGTAGGGCATATATGAAAATTATTTGTATTACCTTTACAAATTTTCTGTAAATTATTTCCTTGGTGGTAGATGTAGCATAATTAGTGAATTGATTTTGCAATATATATGTTTTTAAATATTGCTGAAAACTTTTAGATGAGTGTGTGTGTTTGTGTGTGTGTATGATGGTTCATATTCTGTATTGACTACAAGTCTTTGGATATGATATACGAAGGTTGCTAGTGAAAAATCCTGTCTAAATGTAAGGCTGTGAGGCTCTTTCTAGAAGGGATTAGCATTTGAGTAAAGATCCACCCTCATCAATGGGGGTTGGGCATTATCAATCTGTTGATGGTGCAAATGGACCAGAAAGAAGGGGGAAAGGCCAAATTCTGTAACTTCTTGGGCCAGTACATCCATCTTCTGGTGTCTTTGAAGATAGAAACTCCTGATTCTTTCTGGTCTTTGGACTTACACCAGTGCCACCCTTCCACTTACCCCTCTGAGATCTCTTTGCCTTTCAATGTGGACTGGGAGTCATTGCATCAATTCTTATGGTTTTCAATCTTGGAATGTGGAGTTACATGTGTTTTCCTAGTTCTCCAGCACACAGATGGCAGATAGTGAGACTTCTTATCTGACCAAATATTTATGGTTCAGGTTTTACAAGGGAGGTACTTACTGAGTTTAGCAGACAACATGTACATGTATTGGTTATGTTATTTAAGGAATTTAAAACAATATTTTCATTCAATAGGTAATTGAAAGCCTATAATGTGGAGAACATTTAGTAGATATCATGAGTATAAAGATGAATAATACATGATTTCCAGCACAATGAGGCATTATTAGATCAACATAAAATACCTACTATAATAGACATGGAAGAAATGATTATTTTACATTGAGATCATCAGGGAGAATGTCACAGTCAAAGTATCCATATGAACCTAGAGGTTGTGAAAATTGCTAGTAAGCATGTAGTTTACTTTCAGAAATAATCTCAGGAAAGGAAATGGCAAACCAGACATACTAAACACGGACACAAGGAAAGCTAAATCTTGAATTGTTCACTATTGGTTGAAATTTTACTTAATTAAATCTGGATGTTCTGTTGAGCTATGAAGGTTGTGTCCTAGTAGTTTCTGTTTGGGAAACAAAAGAGGACAAAATTTACTAATAGTTATGTTTCACTGCTCAGTAGTTACCTATTAGAGCACTGCCTGATTCATACTTCCTGGTTGCACATGGCTATATAATAGATGTCCTGTGTCAGTGAAGCTTGGTATAAAATGTAAAAGGTAACTGGTACAGCTAAGGGTGTGACTGTCAGATTATGTCTATATGAAGCTAGTTATCATGGTGATGGTTGAAATGAAAGGAGGGCTGAGAGCATGTGAGAGAATGGAAAGAGGGGCAGATATTTTCAATAGAGAAAACTTTAACAGTGCTCTCAGTACAGAGGAATGGGCTTCTGGACCGCCATACCACTGCTCCCAGCACAGAGGAGGTGAACCACACAGGGGCCAACAAGCTACTGTGATAGAAACAGCAACATACTGGCAAAGAAATAGACCTGAGGATCAGTGGAATTGATTAGAAGATGCAGAAACAACTCCAGACATACTCAGCCATCTCATCTTTGACAAAGGAGCCAAACACCCTCACTGGAGGAAAGATAGCCTCTTTCATAAATGGAGCTGGGAAAATTGGGTTTCAACTTGTCAAAGATTAAAACTAGACCTATATCTCTCACCATGCACTAAACTAAAATCTAAATGGATTAAAGATCTAAATATTAGAATAGAAATGCTGAAACAGAGATTAGTTAGAACACTTGAAGACATTGATGTAGGAAAAGATTTTATGAACAAAACCTCAGTTGCCCATGAACTAGTGCAAACAGTCAACAAATAGGATCTCTTCTTATTAAACAGCTTCTGCACAGCAAGAGAGACCACCATCAGTGTGAAGAGACAACCCACAAAGTGGGAAAAAATCTTCACTTGCTGTTCCTCAGACAAAGGTCTACTATCTTGAATCTATAAAGAACTTAAAAAAATCAGACCTCCCAAATTTGAAGACCCAATCCAAAAATGGGCATCTGAAATGAACAGACATTTCTCAGACCAAGAAGTAGAAATGGCAAATAAACATATGAAAATTTGTTCAAGATCACTGGTCATTTGAGAGATGCAAATTAAAATAATGCTGTTTCCACCTCAGTCCAAAAAGAATGGCTGCTATCATGAAATCAACCAATAAAAAATGCTGGCGGGGATGTGGGGAAAGAGGAACACTGCTCCACTGCTGGTCTGAGTGTAGACTGGTGCAACCACTGTGGAAATCAGTATGGAGATACCTCAAAGAACTAGGACTGGAAGTCCCATTTGTCCCAGCTATTCTCCTGAGGGGTATCTTCCCCCCACAAAATTAAAAGAATCATACCACAGTGATATATGTGCATCCACGTTCATAGCAGCACAATTTGGAATAGCTAAAGCTTGGAAGCAGCCCAATTACCCATCAACTGGAGACTGGATAAAGAAAATGTGGTTTTTTTTTAATAAAATGGAGTACTACTGAGCCATAAAAAATGAGAAATTAGAGACATGTATAGCTAAATGGATGCACATTGAGGTGCTACTCTTAAGTGAAATAAATAGAACTCACGTGTAAATACCAAATAATTTCTCTAGTGTTAGAAACAGAAAGTGTAAATAAGGACTAAAAGGTATTATAGATAATGTGAAATAGGAAGAAAAGGAGCCAAGAGGAAGGAGAAGTGGGAGGGGTAGAGGAAAGGAAAGAAGGGAATGGAATTAATATGAGAAAATGAAAAAATGGAAACAAAGTCCTTGTAAATAGAGAGGGATGGAAGGGTTGAAGGAAGGGCAGGGGAAGGGGGAAAAATAAGAACCAAGAGAGATTATGTAAAGGTGCGAAATTTCCAATGATGAGTGTCATTATATTGTATACCTAAAATGTACAAATAAAATAAAATAAAAATTAAAGAAAACTTTAACAGAATGTGGTAGTGTATCTAAATCTTAGAAATGTATCAGGATTTTTATACACAGCATTAGGGAGAGGAGATAAGATTGGAAGACTAGAACTATATTTCAGGCAGAGAAAATCTAGTCAACAAATATGAGAATTTGGGACAGCATAGTGTATCAAAATGTGTATGTTATTAGGAGAGAGATTAGCACAGTGATAAAATGAATGTAATACATGGGAGTGAATATATGTCAAATTGAGAAGTGAAAGATCTTTAGAATTGGATTGAACCATCACCCCATGGTGGGGTGGGGGTGGGGGGTTGCCCTGATCTGAATACATGCTAACTCTTGGTTTTACAAGAATAATATGAAAATCATTTAAGTTGTAGCTTAATTCCATTTCCCTTTATAAGGAGATAAATTTAATAACTTATTTCTGACATATATGTTATACTAAAGTAATTGAGAACAATAGCAATTTATAGTTCTGAGAGTATAGATCATAAAAACATGCAACTTTCTGTGATCTTCTCTCAATTCTATGAGGACACTGCATATTTTTTATGTCTTATATGGTGAAGAATTGAGGCCTTTGGCAAACAGCCAGCAAGAATTGAAGATTCTTTCTAAAAACTGTGTGTGTAATCTTGAGGGCAAGTCTTTGAACTGCAGCAAAGTCCAAATGACTAGAATTCAGTTTAATGTGATGATTTTAACTTCATATGCAACCCTGATCCAGAATTACTCAATCATCTGCTTTCCAATTCTTGATACAAAGAAATGGAATGATAATAAATATTTTCTAAGCACGAAACTTTGGAGCTTTTTATTCACAGCTCTTGATAATTAATGTAGACATTTTGCAGAATAGACAGAAAAATGTGTGACCAGCATAGGTTATAAGGATCTAATTAAGATGGAAGTTATGGATGTACAAAGAGTATAGAGATGTTTGAGAGATCAATGGTGTTGATTGTGTGAACAGAAGAAATGTATATCAGAAGAAAATAGACAATAGGGGAGCATGGACAGTAACTGAATCCTACTGTACCACAAAATTTAATGTTACAATTTTATTTTCTCATCATTCAGTTAGCAGAACATTCATTTCAGAGTTATATGCTCTTGAACATAAATCATGTTCCATAGTTTATATTTGGCCAGGGGAATATATGTATAATAGAACAATAATAAGATGGAAACCTTGCTTTTCTGGGTCTCTTCAAAAGAATTTAATGAAAAGCTTGAAAGAAATCAGTAGATAACAGATTCTAAGTTCAAATCAAACATTTCCTAATTCTATGGTTGCCTAATTAAGTATAGTGAATCCAATATTTTGAAATATATTAATGTGATTTTTTTCAGTGATATGTTTGTGATTATCTTGATATCTAGAAACAAGACATTCCTTTTGTTTTGCTTGTGGAGACTAATGGTTGATGCAATAGAAACGCAAAGGGAATTAAAGAGTTAATAACTCATTCAGGTTATGATATTCAAAAGAGGATTTTGCTGAAAAGTAATTATCTATATATCTTAAGTTATTTTGGAGAGATACATTTTCTAAAATATTTCAGTATATTAAAAAATAAGCCTGAGAGATTCCAGTGATAGCTCTTGTCTCATATTCCAGAGAAGATATTTCCTCTGCCTCTAATGATTAAGGTATAAGGAATACTCTGCTTAAAAAGAGAAGATAAGATAGTTTCAGAACCAGTACTCCACTCTCTTCTTTCTACTTGGTGTTACTCTGTCTGTCCCTGGAATAAAACACCTGACACCTGTAACTTAAAGGGGGAGATTTTTTTTTTTTTTTTGGCTCATGGTCATAGTCCATGGTCAGTTTGCACCAAAGCAGGCAGGGCAGGATGAAAGGGTCTGGCAGAGGAAAGCTGCTCTGGTTACGTGGCTCTGCTCCTTGACACTGGGGGCAGTGGTCCGGTGGTCTAGAAGGTTCACTTCCTCTACCCTGGGGGCAGCTCTCCTCCTAGGTGCTGGGGGCAGTGGTACAGTGGCCTCGGAATTTTCAGTTCATTATATATTCTAGATAGTAGATCTTTGTCTGAGTAACAGCAGGTGAAAATTGTTTCCCACATTTTGGGTTATCTCTTCACTCTCTTGGTTTCTCTTGCTGTGCAGAAGCTTTTTAACAAGAAGAGATCCCAGTTGCTGAGTCTTTATACTAGTTCATGTGCAAATGAGGTTTTGTTTGTGAAATTTTTTCCTATGCCAATGTCTTCAAGAGTTCTACCTAACCTCTTTTCCAGCTGGTTTAGTATTTCTGTTTTAAAATTTAGATCTTTAATCCATTTCAATTTTAGTGTAGTGCACCGTGGGTGATATGGGTCTAGTTTTAATCTTTGGCAAGTTGAAAGCCAATTTTTACAGCAACATTTATTAAATGTTTCTTTCCTCCAGTAAGGGTGTTTGGCTCCTTTGTCAAAGATGAGGTGGCTGAGTATGTCCGGAGTTGTTTCTGCATCTTCTAATCAATTCCACTGATCCTCAGGTCTATTTCTTTGTCAGTTACCATGCTGTTTCTATCACAGTAGCTTTGTAGTATACTTTCAAGTTGGGGATTGTGATACCCCCTACCTTGACTTTGTTACCTGGAAGTGCATTTGCTATTCAAGGTCTCTTCTTATTCCAAAGAGATTTTTGGATTGATTTCTCAAGCTGTGTGAAGTATGTTGTTGGAATTACACTGAATCTATATAGCAGTTTTGGAAGTATGGCCATTTTCACTATATTGGTTCTTCCTACCCAGGAGCAAGGGTTGTCTTTCCATTTTCTGATATTCTTTTTGATCTCTGTTTTCAAAGTGCTATAGTTTTCTGAGTAGAGGTCTTTGATTTCTTTTGTTAGGTTGATTCCTAGGTGTTTCATTTTTTTGGATGCTATTGTGAAGGGAATTGTTTCTACAGTTCCTCCTTCAGTGAGTCTGTTTTTTGTGTACAGTAAAGCTATTGATTTTTGTGTGGTGACCTTGTATACAGCTACCCTACTGAATTTGGTTATTAAGTCTAGAACACTTTTGGTGGAGTTCTTGGGGTCCCTTATGTAGAGTATCATGTCATCTGCAAATAATGACAATTTAACTTCTTTGTTTCCTATCTTTATTACTTTTACTTCTTTCTCTTGTCTAATTACTGTGGCTAATGTTTGCAAAACTACATTGAACAGGAGTGGTGATAGTGGACATCCTTGTCTTCTTCCTGATTTTAGTGTGGGGGATTTCAGTTTTTGACCATTTAGTATGATAATGCCTGTTCGTTTTTCATAGATGGCTTTTATCAGGTTGAGATACAGACCATCTATTCCAATTTTCTGTAGGGTTTTTATCACGAATGGGTGTGGGTTTTGTCAAAATTTTTCTGCATCCATTTGGAGGTTCAGTATGGTTTTTCTCCTTGACTCTGACAATATAGTGTATTACATTGATTGATTTGCATATGTTGAACCATTCTTGCATTTCTGGGATGAATCCAACTTAGCCAGGGTGTATGATCTTCTTGATGATTTTCTGCATTGTGTTTGCCAGTATCTTATTGAGGATTTTTGAATCTATGTTCATTAGGGAAATTGGCCTGTAGTTTTCTTTTTGCTTATTCAGAAGTGTGTTGTTCAATTTCCATGTGTTTATGAAATTCTTGTGGTTTCTTTTGCTATTGATCTCCAATTTCATTGCACTGTGGTCTGATAATATACAGGGGAATAACTTCAATTCCTTTGCACTTACTTAAACATGTTCTAGGAGTGAGCATGTGGTCTATTTTGGAGAACAACCTGTGTGCCGTTGAAAAGAATGTGTATTTTGATTTTGTAGGGTGAAACACACTGAAAACATCTATTAAGTTCATTTATTCAATAGTTTGATTGAGGTCTAGCATTTCATTGTTTGTTTTCTATTTGCTTTATCTATTTGTAACAGTGGGGTTTTGAGGACGCCCACTACTATTGTATTAGTGCTTATTTGCCTTTTCATGTCCATTAGTATTTGTTTTATATAGTTGGGCTCACTAGTATTTCATGCATACATATTTATGATAGTCATCTCTTCCTTTTGGAATTTTCCCTTTATAAGAATGCAATGGCCTTCTTTCCCTCTCTTAATAAGTGTTGGTTTGAAATCCATTTGATCTTCAAAGAGAATAGTTACTCCTGCTTTCTTGGGTGTTCCTGTCACATGCAGTATTATTTTCCACCCTTTAATTTTTAGTCTATAAGGTTTTTGTTTTAATTAAGTGTGTTTCTTGTATGTAGCATATTGTTGGATCTTGCTTCTTGACCCATTCTGCCAGTCTATTTCTTTTGATTGATGAATTGAGACCATTAACATTGGTGGTTATTACTGATATGTATTAACTTATCCTTGTCATGACTTTTTCTTTTTGTTGAATTATCCCCCTTGGCATTTAATTACTAGTCATGCCTGATGGATTCATTCTGCTGGGCTTTGTGAGGTTGTGATCCTAATTTTCTTTTGATAAGATATTGTTTAAAATTTTTTGGAGTGCTGGTTTTGTATTCATGAAGTTTCTAATGTGCTCTTTGTCATGAAAGTATGTTATTTCTCCATCAATTTTGAAAGATAGTTTTTCAGGGTACATCAATCTGGGTTGGAGGCTGTTTTCTTTTAGGGCTTAAAATGGTTCACTCCAAGCTCTTCTTGCCTTTAGGGTTTGCATTGAGAAGTCTGCTGTGATTCTGATGGGCTTTCCTTTGTATGTGATTTGTTTCTTTTCTCTAACTGCTTGTAAAATTTTGTTCTGTTAGGTTTCTGGAATCTTAATTATTATGTGCCTATGTGTAGATTTTTTTTGATCAAGGCTAGTTGGAGTCCTACATGCCTCACATATCTGTATATCAAGTTCTTTTCCCCTGCTTGCAAAGTTTTCTGCCATTATTTCTATAAACAGTTTTTTATGTCATCTGCACGCTCTCCTTTTTCTTCATTGACTTCATTCTTATGTTATTCTTTATTGCATCATCTAACAGCTGCTGGATAGGTTTCTCATGGTCCCTTACTATTTTTAAGAAGTTTTTCTTTTCCTCATCACTAATTGCAATCCTGTCTTCTATATCTGAAATTTTGTCTTCACATCAGTTCATTCTGATGCATATATTTTCAATGAAGTTTTTAATCTCCAGGAAATCTGTTTGCATCTGTTTTATGGATTCCATCACGTTCTTCAGCTCCTCTATTTTTTTTTTTATCTGTCTCAGCTCTAGTGTTCTTAATCATGTCTTGCACTATTGACACAGCCTCTGTTGTTATCTGAGAGATTATTTCTGATTTCATTTTTTCCAGATCCTCTATAATTGCCAATTCAGGGAGTCTAGGTGGTTGAGTGTCAGATTTTTCATGCCATTACACTTTGGGGTTACCTTACGTGACCTTGATGTCTGGTTTTGAGAGTTGTTGTTGTTTTTTAATCATTATGATTTATCTTCTACAATACTTCATTAAAGAGTTCAATGATTTGCACTCAGAAGTTATATAACCAAGAGTCAACCAAGTGTAATAAAAGAATTGGTCTGAAATCTTTGCACTGAAGGCCATACAGTCTCTTACTTCAGGGAAATAAGAACATAAATAATCAAAAACAAGTATATCCCTAGGCTCCAGAAATCTTGATAGCAAAAAAACAACAGTTAGTGAAATTGTAGATGTTAATGTATTAAAAACAGATCTTTTGCAAAATCTTAAAATTAACTACCCGGAGTTCTTTTGTATAGATGGTTTTTATTATGAACAGTAAAATATATATAATGTCTTAACTACAAACCTTTCATTTGGAAAGGTATCTAACATGAGTTGTTTCACTATTATGAAGCAAAGAAGTTTAAGAACCTCACAGTGGGAACAATCCAGCACTGACAAACTCAAGTGATCAAAGACACTCTCTTTTAAAGTAAAACAGGGACAATTCATAATTATAGAAAAAATGTCCTAGCTTGTGGGTATTATGAGACAAGCCAACTCTCCAGACCAAAAGGCACTCACAACTAGGGATGAAATAAACTCTGAACCAAGGCAGGAATTTGGACTGGTTCCTTACAACAGTGGTTATCTACTATTTAGTGGCCCAAGGACAGAGGAAACAGTGGGCAGGAAGCACCCCTTCTCTCTACTTCCCGCTCATTTGCAGGTACCAGCCACCCTTATTACTACTTTGGTCAAGCAAGTGGAAGGCAGTTCTGCTCCTGCTTGGAGCTTTCAGTCACCTCCCTATGCAAAGCTGCTGCATGGATGATCCAAGATTCAGTATTTTCCCTGAAAGCCACTAGCCCCATGTTTCCATGAGGTCACCATGACCACACACTTCCAGGCTGCTTCCTGACTACACCCTGCTCAGGATGGATTCTGACAGGGCCCATGTAGTTTCCCTTGGCTGACTTCTGAACCCCCTTGACAAGGCAAGAGGAGGTCACACATCTCTACTGCTGGACATGCTGGGAGCACGAGGAAATGTGCAGGGAGTAAGGCTTCTTCACTCCAAAACCACTGAGCCCACTTCAATGTGATGGTGGGCTTCACCAGCCCTATTCCCCCCATTTTGGGGGTTTAAATTTTTTGTTTATTTTCTTAAATGACAGGTATCCTACCCCACCCTTAATAATATAAAATAAAATACATACTATACATCAGGGAAGACAAATAGGGCAGGATTTCTACAAGAAAAATAAGCTCGAGGAGCATGGCATTGTTAATGCTTGCATGACCAGTCTCACTGGCCCAGTGGAACTACCAATACCACTAAGAATTTGGTGATGACTGTGGAGATATGCTGTTACTGCTTTGATGTACTCTACTGTCACCTCTATGGCTTCCCACAGCCACGACTTCCTAGATTCACCAATGACCCCATCCTCTCTTTGTGAAGTGGAAGACGGCATGACAAGTGGCTTTGTGGCTGCATTGGGACTTTCTCAGCCATGAATCTTCATTCAGGACTCAGGAAATAAACGTCAACCAATGCACTTAAGGACAGATAATTTCCCCTCCTGACCTGAGAGGTGCTACCTAAACTTTTCTGCTCTGTCTCCCTCCTTACTAACTTTGTGGATGCCAGTGATTACCTGGACTGGGAGGTAGGGTTCCATGGGATTCGAATTGAATTTATCAATGAAAAAGGTGTCAAACACACAGCCACATATTTACCTGAGGTTGCTAAGGAACAAGACTGGAATCAGATCCAGACAATAGACTCCTTACTCAGGAAAGGTGGCTTTAAGGCTCCAATAACCAGAAAATTAAGAAAAACAATCAAACTCACCAGGTACCTAAGTGAGAAGGTGCCAATCAGTTATGCAGAGTTTATTGCTTCTCAACAGCACTGTTTCCAGAATGGCACTCTTCATGTCCCGCTCCTCTACAATCATTACTCCTGACACACACCTGCATGACCAGTCCCACCCCCCTGTGGCCACCAATGGCTATGACATAAGTGGAGCAGATGCCTCCTCTTCCTGGTCCAGTTACTTCTAATTACTGCACCACTTTATGATTCTAGCTTCCATTGCCAAGTCTGCCTCACACTGAGTGAGGGGGTGTGGGATTACACTGAATGAAGCAGAACTTGAGGTGCTCAAGCCTTATCTCAGCCTTTCCTCAGTATGGGTTTCCATTGGATTGGGGCTTCTCCATGACTAGTGAGATTCGCTGTGGGGGTGCTGAAGACCCTGGTCTGGTGATTTACCACAAGTTTTGGCCACACACTGGAATTACAGTTGATGATCCATGCAGGTCTACCCCCCACATACTCAGCCTTCCAGATGCAATAGATGTTCCCCTGGCAGTCTGGGCAATGGAGACCAACAAGAAACAATTTTAGGTTGTTTTAAATTCCTTTTTTAAAACTTCCAGTTTATTGCATATCAAGAGTTGATTACAACCTCCATGCTTCATAAGTGGACAACGTGTTAGGGTTGAGCATGGGCACCATGAGTTCTCTGAGGCTCTTGGACAGAGACCCACACCAAGACTGGAAGCCCTTCAGATGGCGTTGCAGATCTAATTGCTCAATAAGCTGCAAAGGTTAAAATTCTCACCCTACTCTCAGTTGGATTGTCTGGCACATCTGGCAGTCTCAGTTGGATAGTCCAGAACTCTGAGATGTGGCCTGCTGAGGAATGGAGTAGAGATGCCCATGGGAGGTCCCGGTATCATCACTTCCTGAGGTGTGACAGGGGAGACTTCTTCCTCCCCACCCAGCTACCTCACTCTTACTGGTAGCAGTGCCTATATAGCTGGATCTGGGTTCTCAGAAGTGCAGGTGTGCAGATGAGTGGTTGGGTTTGGCTCATTGTCATAGAGAATCCAGGGTCTCTGAGCTGGTTTTCTTTTCAGGCAAACATCCCAAGGGACCTATAAGCATGCAAGTTCATTTTCTAGTTTGCCTAAAGTGGAAAGACTGTTGATGTTTCTCTCCTTTTGTAAGACTCTAGTGCAAAGCTGTGTAATTAAACAAGATGAATCTTTATCTTGCCTACCATGCTGGGAGTTTTAACCCCACCATGGCATATTTCCAAATTGTTCATTTTTTTCTGGGTCATTTAACCTTTAATGTGACATTTCCCTTCTCCTTTGCTGATTTCCAAATAGCTGTCATTTAGTTTTTCTGTCTTGCCTCTTCACTCATTTGGTAGCAAAGTTTATAGAACTAGGGAACTTGGCAGAGGCTTTGAAAGTGCTATCTCAAAGGCACTGCTAGAGTAACTCACAGGAAGAGATGGCCAGCTGAAGAGTGGATCTCGAGACTTGTTTATATGCCTTCTCATTTCAATAGATGCAGCCTTATATGCCTTTGTTGAGACAACTTTTCACTTACCCAGTTGTCTTCAATTCTCAGCAAGCCACCGAGCAGCCTTTTTTCTGCTGCCCACCACTGTACCAATTCCTGGGCTCAGAGTGGTGGCCTTCTGGATCCCTAAGCTGTCCTGTTGTCTGGGCAGGGTTCTGGCTGGGGCAGGTGCATATTTGGGATGGTATCTAGGTATGGCTCTGGCTAGGGCCTTCCCCTCTATGTAGCTGTTGTCTGGGAGGGCCTTTGGCTGGTGGCTGTGCACTCTGATTGCTGGTATCTGAGCATGCTTCTGGCTTGGGTCTGTGTGCGCTTACGGATGGAATCTGGGCAGGCTTCTAGCTGTTGCTTGTGTGCCCATTCAGCTCTTTTCCAGGTGGTCTTTGGCTGGGGGATGTGGTTCCAAGCTTTTGAGGTTGGCGTGGGGCCCTGGGTAGACCTTACTGCAGTTGTGCCACTCTGGTCTACACTGGCTTCTTGCTGGGATCTGCCTCTCCTTTCTTATTAAATCAACATCATTTTTTAATGTGATGGTTAATCTTCATTTCCAACTCAAATGTGTGATAAAAACCTAAGAGATTAGAAAAGTACATTTCTGAGTCATGGTCATGAGAACTTGGAGACTATACTGGTAGTGGATTCTTGGCCCCTTCCTATGGCTCAAACCCTGATCTCCACTTCCTGAATGCCATACTTTGAGCAGCTTTCCTTCACCAAGTTCTTCCACCATGATGCTCCTGCTTTAGAGCCAGTTGACAATGCATTCAAACTTCAGAAACCAGAAACAAAAATTATGTCTCCAACATTAAGTTGTGGGTATCAGGCATTTTGTCCCAGCAATAGAAAGGTGACTAATACAATTAGTTTTATGTACTTTTCTATCTGATTTATTTCTACTGTTTTCATTCACTTGTTCTACCATTAAGACAGAGCTTCAACACTTCATTTTTTGAAGATGGCCTTGAAATCATCTTTAAACTGAAGGTTGAAATTAACTGCCAAGTGGTTATTTTGTTTCTCCTTTCCTCCACTTAAAAAAAAAGTCTGCTGATTAAATCACCATATCTTCTTTCCTTTCTAAACAAATCCTTTAAACCTCTTTCACAAATGTTTCCATCAACCATATACATTTTATCTTGAATGATTAAGATCTCCCTATGAATAGCAATGCTCAATGTTTACAATTAAGGGACATTCACTGAAGGTTAACATTAAAAAAAGAAAAACTACTACACCCACATACTTCTACTAGAGATAAATAGCAGTGGTTGATATTCTAAATAGACCTCAGTCACCTCAATTGGGTACCAAACCAACTCTAGCTTGTCCATTCCTTCTGGGAAATCCATGTACACTTGCTATGTGATTAGCTTCCCCATTTGATGTCCATTTAATCAGTTTTACCTGGGCAACCATACTTGTAAACTTTTTAGTTGATCATGGTTTTGTCCCACCTCATGTCCACATCATGATTTTTCATTGGGTCTTATAGTTTTGTCCCACTTTGTACTTGCCTCACCTCATGGCTTTGCCCCATAAAAATTTTGAGAAGTGGCGTTGGTAGGCAACCCACTTTCTGGTCCCTCTTCTTTCTCCCTTAGACAAAAGCTATCTTTTTCTCAATAAATTTTTCCTACTTTTAACCTCCATTGTTCCTAAAATTCATTCTTTGATCTTAGAGAACACAAACTCACATTTTGGATATTTAGCAAGTTGGGAGTTAAAATATTTCCCTTATTTAGATTACTTGGTGCCCTATATCAGTATGGTATCTTCCTCTTTCTGTAAACACTGCAAGTCTTACTTTTCTCTTATCACCATTCTTTATCTCTAAGGGTGGCTTGTCTTCCATTCCATTCATCTGAATTGACAGATTTAACTCTGAATTTTAAACTCAGCTTTATTTTTCATTTGATATCAACTCTTTATTAATCATTTTTCAAAGTGTCTACAGCTAATTACTTTCAAATCTGTATATTCAATTTGAACTACATATATAAAATTTATCACTTTTTCCTATTATTATTTGTACAACTCCTCCTTTGTATGATACCAGCACTTCCTGCTCAGCAAATCCACAACTAGGCCCATCTGTCCACATTCAAGTCACTGTATATTTTTTGCATTGCATACTTTTCATATTCTGTTTTATTCATGACCAAACTTTTGTCAATTGGAACATAAGTGTTTATAAATTAGTTGAAACTAGTCTTCAATTTATCCCTTTGCAGTATCTCTTAATCTCTTTTCTTCTTTTCCTATGTTGTCATTGCTTGATTTTAAGTCATGCTTATTAATGAAAAACTTTGACCTCCACCCAAATGCAAGTGAGTCTATTGTATTCTACTCCCAAGAAAAATAATCACTGATGGGGTTAAAGATAAAAACATTATAAGGTCATGATACCAAGTAATAGGAGCTTTTTCAGTGAGCATAGTGATGTGAAGCTCTCACTTTGTGAAACTATTCCTTTCTCTGCGAATGTGTATGTTTGCTCTGTTTTTGTTTATTCTCTGTCTTCCTCCTCCTGTCATTTCTTTTCTCTATTCCTCTCTCCCTTATTCTCTCTTTCCTTTATCTCTCTTTTTCTTAGAGGTCACACCACTACTGTCCTTTTAGTAGTTTACTGTCACCCCCAAACCAAACTTTAGAAAATAAAATGGCAACAATCAAATGAAGATACATGAGAAGAAAAAATATGGTATATTTTGCTTAAACTTATTACTATGAAGTAGTGTTCTATGGGGTCTGGGTCAAAAGTCTATCTAGAAAGTTCTAAAGAGTGGTTTGCCTCTTCTTTTCTCTTCTGTATATCTGTTTTATGGTTTAGCAGAAAGGCTCATTCATGGCAAGAAGTGGAAGATGTAAGAACTCTATTATCTTTCATTCATTGTAACTTATGGAGAAAGCTTTGTACCCTCAGTTTGTGAAACTCATCATATTTGTGATCATATTGTTGCCATTATTTCCTGCAGAAAATAAACTTTGGAGGGACAAAATTTCATTTTAATTTTTAATTCCCTATCTCCTAGTGTTTATCATAGTGCAAGACACAAAGAATATAAGTAACATTAATTGAGTAAATGAGTGAGTGGATGGATAGATTATTAACTGTTTGTCTCATCTGGCTTAACATGGTAACTATTATTCTTTTTACCTGTTATGTTTCTACTGATAACTGCCTAATCCATTTCTTAAAGTGCTGCTTTTATGTTACATTCTCACTCAGTATGTTAGTAAATATTTGCTACTTCCTGACCTTAACATTTCTTTGTAACCCAATCTCTTCCTAGATCTCTACACATTGTTTTTCCTCTAAATTAGTTATACTGTCTGTCCTCACAGTGAATCTACTTTCAACTTTCTCTCTTTTTGGTTGTTGTTCCTGCTGCCATTTGAAATCATCCCAATCCTACAGAATCTTTCTCCACTGTTAGAACCACTAAGAGATATTAATTAATCTGCTGAATAAATAATTATTCACTTACATTCTAACCACATTTTACTTATTTTCTTTTCATGAAATTTAGTGTATTTGTCATAATTTTGGTTTTCTAGTTTTTGAACTATTATAAGACATTTGTATATGAACATTTATCTAGGAAAGAAATTCACACAGAGTACATGCTCAATAAAAATGTCTCATCTCCTTCTGGAGTATAGAATTGTAACAGTGTGTTCTCTAGCTCCTTTATATTCCTTTTGAATCACTTTAGACCTAGGAAATATTCAAATATGTAGTGACTGAATTAATTTAGAAAAGGCTCCCTTATCACAAAATCTTTGAAATTTTTGGACTAAATTTCTGAATTCCTTTTTTGTTTCCTACAAACCTCAGGAAATGCTATATTGTTTCTTTTCAACCTGTCAAATCCTCTCTATTGTTTCTTAAGACTTGGAAAATTTGACTTGCTAATCAGGGTTAAGCTGACTTAATTGAGTGGAGAAGCATCTTTTTCTCACTTACATTTTGATAGACTATATGATGAACATCATTTTTTTTGAGGTTTTTTTTTTTTTGGTATCGGGGATTGAACTCAGGTCCTTGCTCTTGCACAGCAGGCAGCCAAACTGATGAGCTAAATCCCTGACCCCAACATCATTTTTTCAAATATGTTTTATTTAGCTTGGCAGTACATACATTTGGTCAATCATATTAAGGCATTTTTCTGGATTTGTTAGGGCAAGATTTAAATAAATTTTACTCTAGGTTTAGTTTTGTTTCACTACTCAATCATGACTTTTCTACAGTCTCCACTGAATGTCATTGATGTTCAATAAAATATTTCTATTCCATCTAATCTGAACTGAAATATCTTCCATCACTCTAAGCTCTTGGAATTTTTTAGTGAAATGTCAGGTAAAAGTGCCGAAGACCAAGATCAGACCAGGCCACAACAAGCCTTTATTAGGGGAATAGATCTGCCTGGCTGTCTCTGAACAAAGGAGAGACAAAAGCAACATGTCCGGGGCAGGGAGAGTCTTTTATAGAGACATGGGTGTGGTTCATAGGGGCTGAGGTGGGGTTGAGTGAGGTAGTGATCAGGGAGTGGAGGAGCCAGTGACATTGCTAGGTGGTAGGAGGTGAGCGAGTATTAGGTTACTCTCTAGGTGGGACCAGGGGCATGCTGGGAAAAAGGGTTTGTTCTTTGGTGGGAGCAACCATCTTGGCATGACATCACACAGGGGAGGGGGCAAGGCACCATAGGAAGAGGGCAGCTACTATACATAATGGCTGCTGAGGTAGTGGAAGACCTATCATTCCA
>NW_004624810.1:9894537-9917362 GCF_000247695.1 Heterocephalus glaber | reverse complement strand
GAGACAAACAATCATGTAGTCTTGGAGATCTCTGCCTGGGTCTCCATCCTGGTAAGTCCAATCAGGTTGAGTATCTGGCACTGCCTGGGTACCCACTAGTTTAGTTGGATCTGTGGCATGAAAATCATCCACTGCTGCCTGGGCTGCCCTTGAGACCCTCTGGCGTTCCTCTGGGGAGAGAGTAGTTGAAAGAATTATATAAATATCTCACTAGGTCATATCATAAGACTGCGTAAGGTAGTGAAATTCTTTGATATAAACATCGGGATCAGAGAAAAAGGAGCCTGGGCATTTTTCAGTTTGAGAAAGGTCAGAGAAAGAGAGGGGAACATGTACTCTAACAATGCCCTCAGTCCTGGCTACCTCTCGGAGGGGCATTTGTGTGGCCAGGGCTAATGGTGGAAGGGTGGGATAGCGAGAACGGGTTTGGGGCAGGGAGATGTGAGGTGTAGGGGATGGGGTAGGAGGAGGTAAAGGAGGGTCACAAGATGGCGGAGGAGAGGAAGAAGACAAAGGAGAGATACAAGATGGTGGAGGAGAAGGGCCATGTGGTGAAGTGGAAGGAGACAAAGGAGAGGTACAAGATGGCGGAGGAGAAGCATGGGACGAGGCATAAGAATTTGGGGGGTTATAAGGTGGGGGAAGTGCTAGTGGTGAGTGATCAGCTGGATCAAATGAGTCAGAATCAGAGAGTGGAATTGGGAAGGATGGACTGTGGAGCTTGGGCTAGGAGTACTTGAGAAGGAGAACAGGATTGACAGAGGGAGGGTCGAGAGCATAGGTAGAAAAAGGCTTGTATGTAGGGGATTTCTGACCATTTGCCATTGTGCTGACAGAAGTTGTGTAAATTGGCAGTATATTAAAATCAAAAGTGCCATTTTCGGGCCATTGAAACCCATTATCTAATTTATTCTGAGGCCAAACCTGATTACAATAGAAAACAAGTCTTTTTGGCTTAAAGTCTGGTCCCAACAATCCGAGGGGTTTAAATTGTGCCAGGAGGCAGCCCAGAGGCATTGAGGGAAGGGGTTTGGATTGTTGGGCTCCCATGTTAGGATGGGTGAGGAGGAGACAGCCCCCCGGGAGAGGGGCAAAGGGGAGAAGCGTCCTTGTCTCCTTTGACAATCTCTGAGTTAGTCTCCCAGAGGGAGTGAACGAGAGGAGCCGGGCCGATGGGACGTCTCTCAGTGGCACAGTCCTGGGCCCCGGCAGGTCCTGGCAATGGCAGATAGGGTTGGTCCGATGGAGATGGCCAAAAAGGCCAATCAACCCCATCCTGTGGGGGATCGTCCGTTAATGGACCATCTACCATCCGAGTCACGGCACCAGAAATGTCAGGTAAAAGTGCTGAAGACCAAGACCAGACCAGGCCACAACAAGCCTTTATTAGGGGAATAGATCTGCCGGGCTGTCTCTGAACAAAGGTGAGACAAAAGCAACATGTCCGGGGCAGGGAGAGTCTTTTATAGAGACAGGGGTATGGTTCATAGGGGCTGAGGCAGGGTTGAGTGAGGTAGTGATCAGGGAGTGGAGGAGCCGGTGACGTTGCTAGGTAGTAGGAGGTGAGTATTAGGTTACTCTCTAGGTTGGACCAGGGACATGCTAGGAAGAAGGGTTTGTTCTTTGGTGGGAGCAACCATCTTGGCATGATGTCACACAGGGGAGGGGGCAAGGCACCATAGGAAGAGGGCAGCTACTATACATAATGGCTGCTGAGGTAGTGGAAGACCTATCACTAATGAATTAAAAAGTTTTTCTGTCTTTGTAGTTATTCTTTGCATTACTTCATGAGTCTTATCACATGTAAAAACTTTTGATTTAAAAGACATAATAGACTTCTTATGCCACTGGGTGCTTTTTCTCTTTTTGTCTCCTTCAGTTCTTTCCAGCAAGTTTTAGCTACCTTAGAGTCCATGATCTCTATTTGCAGAGTCTTCTGCTGAGCAAGAGTACCATCCTTCCATGGGCTCTCACTCCCTGTCCTGTAGCTCAAGATGTGCACTGAAGCAGTTATCAGGAACAATTACACATCTCAGCATAGGGGCAAATAGTCTTGCTCTGACTACTGCTTAATATCTGAATACAATTGTTTCATAGATTTTCCATGTATTTTCTTACACAGGAAGAAAAGTCCAGTGCACATAACACCATCATGACCAGAAATGGACTTTGTCAAATTGTTTTTATTTCCACTTTATAGATAAGAAAACTGAGACACAGATAATCAAAATAATTAGTGCAGAATCTCATAGATAGGAAAGGTAATATCAAAATTCAAACATCACTCTCTGTGGCACAAAACTTATTATCAATCCATGGTAGTGTACCTACTGTCATGGACAAACAGGACCTTTTAGATTTCCTTGGATGCTACTGAATTCCAGTGGATGCACATTGAGGCAATACACTTAAGTGAAATAAATAGGACACACATGTGTAAATACTGAATAGTTTCTCTAGTGTGAGAAACTGAAAGTGTAAATAAGGACTAAAAGGTATAATAGATAATGTGAAATAGGAAGAAAAGGGGCAAAGGGGAAGGGGAAGTGGGAGGGGTAGGGGAAAGGAAAAAAGGGAATGAAATTAATCTGAGAAAATGGAAAAAAGGAAACAAAGTCTTTGTAAATAGGGAGTGATGGAGGGGTTGAAGGGAGGGCAGGGGAATGGGGAAAAAATAAGAACCAAGAGAGATTATGTAAAGGTGAAAATTTCCAATGATGAATGTCATTATATTGTACAACTAAAATGTACCAATAAAAGGATATACAAAAAGAAAAAAATGATATTTTTTGTACAGAAATATATTTACAATTTACAAATTAATTTTATGTATTTCTCATCAATTTTCATAAACTCTCCAGATTTCCTTACTTTCTGCTTTTTATTATTACTATCCCACCTGCATTGGAGGAGAAGCTGTGATTTGTGTACACTCCCATATGACTGTGACACTCATTTCAGTGATTGTTAGGTGACATGGGAACAGGAATTCATTCCTACTCTTTTTTAATTTTTCAAATTTTGTGTATTTATTTTTTATTAGTACATGTTTGTAGTACATGTTTACATTCCATGTGGGGGAGTTAGTACATGTACCTAATACATCTTGCTTTTTTTTTTTTTTGGTACCGGGGATCGAACTCGGGTCCTTGCGCTTGCACAGCAGGCAGCAAAATCACTGAGCTAAATCCCCAGCCATAATACATCTTAATTCCCTTTTCCATCCCCTCCCTCCCTCCCGTCCTCCTAGTTTCACCCATCTCTTGATCCCCTTGCTTTTTTTTGGTGCATGTTTGCAGTGCATGTTGTTTACATTCCTTTTGTGGAGTTGGTACATGTACATAACACATCTTAATTCCTTTTTTTGGTCACTTATCCCTCCCCTCCTTTCCTCCTCTCTCTACCTCTTAATCCCTTCACCCTTTGAGAAAGATCTATTTCCTACTTCTGTAGCTCTCTTATTTTGTTCTTTATTTATACTTTGGGCTTCTCACATAAGAGAAGCCATATGATATTTAAACTTGTGTGTCTGAATTAGTTAACTTACTTTTATAGTCCCAAGGTGCATCTGATTTCCTACAAATGACTAAGTGTCTTTATGGCAGAGTTGTATTACATTGTGTGTAAATATCACATTTTTTTATCCATTCATCTGTCAATGAACATATAGACAGACCACTTTCAAGGTTTAGCTATTATGAATTGTGCTGCTTTAAATATGGGTATGCATTTATCATTATAATATGATGTCTTTAACTCTTTGGGGAAGATACCTACAAGGGGAATAGCTAGATCAAATGGAATTTCTAGTTTCAGGTTTTGGAGGACTTTCCACCCTGATTTCCTGGCAGAAAAGTCACTTCCTGTATTTCTTCAATGTAGAAACAGTCTATGATAAAGATATCTGATCTTGATTTACTGGGTTGCCTTTGAAAATTGGCCAATGTCTTCTGAAAGCTGATCAATGATCTGGTAGTTTTTATAGGCTAATTATAGAATATTATATTTTGAAACTTTCCTCATTTGTGCATTTTTTCCTAGTTCCATATGCACATTCTTTTTTTTTCTTTTTCTTTTTTCACATTCTTGAATTTAAACAAAAACTAAAAATTAAATGAAGTGAAGAATTTTCCAAGGCTTTACTCATTTGTAATTACACCTTCAGAATCCAACATTTTGAGCTTGTAAAAGCCAGAATTTTGGATGATAATTGTGCTAATCTGAGGCTGTAATTAATATGAAAATTACTATCTCATTATGTGTCTTAAATCATGGCACATAAAAATTTCTCAGTCACATATGTCTTATTGTACAAAAGCATTAATGTTTAAACCTTTCCTTGAAGTTAGGGTTTCTGAAGGAGAACTATAAGAAACAAAAAGAATATTAAAATATCAGTAACATAAGTAGTGAAGCAAAATATATTGCAGTAGCATAACAGATAATGATTATTTTAAAATGCAGATCTTTGCAGGGAGGAAGTATAATAAATTTAATCTTTGTTTTAATTACAAAAGACAACAATAATTGTTCTTATTCTTTTTTTCTTGCCAATAATTTAGTTCCCTAACACCAATCTTATTCATTTTTCTTGTCTTTTTTGAATCCAACTTCATTTTTTTCATTTTTGCTATCAGCAAAAAAGAAATATAAAGCCTCTATTTTAAGTCTCTAATCAGAGTTTCATTTTTGAATTAAATATTAATCTTAGGATGTTGGGAGCTTTGAAAACTCTATCTGTATGCTATATTTCCATGCTAAAACTTATGAAGATTTTTCTACATAGTGTAATTTTATTGTTTATTTAAAAGTATTCATGCTCTCTGAAAAAAGAGAAAAAATGGCTAAAGGAAAAAAAACTAAGCACTTAATTCTAATAGAAAGATAAGAGGTAATAGAAAGGGAGCAAATTTGTGAGTCACACTCATAAATGCAAATTTCTGACTTTATCACTTACTACTTTCAGAATTTGATCTCAATATTTATTCTTTTTTATTTAAAAAGTACATTAAGTCCCAGAGAAGTGGTAGTAGTAGGCTAAAGATAACTGTTTAACAGAAGGTCATCTTTCATGTCTCCAGCTGGTGACATTTACCCATCAGATATACTTAAATTTTTGGAACATGACATGACCTGAGATATCTACTACACTGAACTCATCATGGGGTAAATAAGATGTCAATGGAATGAGGGAGAGAGAATATAGATGCAGGATAGAAACAGGGTTTCTGTGTAGCAAATTATTGTATCTGTTTGTTTTAGTTTTGTTTTCCAACACAGCTCTCCTAATGATCATAAATCTTTGAAAGATTATATGCCTTGTGCATTGTGGGAGGGGAATTCCTTCAACTTGGTAGGGAAGCATGACCACCTCCTACCTGTGTTTACAACAGCCTGCTTCTCTCAAATATCTTTTATTGTATGCACTCACTTGGCCTTACATTCATATTTCTGAAAATTCTTTGACTAATTTTAAATTGTCAATATATAGTATGCAGAGGTTATTAATTTCAGTCCTAAGTAGCTATCATTGCTCTTGTGAAGTCAGAAGGCCAAGGAGCCTCTTCCTGGAACTTTGAACTGGTTTTAAAAGATGAAGAAAATAAAATGACCTGAAAAACTATGGATTCAGTATAACAAATATAAATATTGGAATGTGTAAAAGAAATAATAAAACAACAATTTTACTTTGTGATAGGCCTGATTTAACCATAATCTAGCCCATGTACCACTTCTGACATTCTTCTAATATTTTCACTCATTTCAGCATTCTGTACTTTTCTAATTCTAAGTCATACTCCCTCCCCATTCCAGTATGCTTCTGAACCCATCACCCTTGTAAAACAACACCATAATTTTACATAACCAATTGGCACATAGTTTGTACATCATTTTCTGGGCATGAAGAATGGAACATAAATCTAACTGTTTAATTTTTGGGAAAAAAACCCTTGACAGTACAAGCACAAGAATATGTGGGCAAATCTGCCTTCCTGTGACTGGTGTAGATCTTTTCATGCACTCTTGAAGGCCAATATTGAGAAATTATTTTAGAATGAAAACTCTTCTCTTTTCATCCTAGATTGCTACAGAGAACATCACAGATCATGATGCATGAATTTTCCAGTGAATGATGCTGAGATATTTCTCTTGCATTAATTTCAGTTTAGTTTGCCTGAACCACTTTGGCTAAAGCAATAGACAATAAAATCCATGCCAACTCATACCTTTTCTTGGACCATGAACTTTACTGTGATATTGAGCATACAATTTTTGAGTAAATAATATGTTGTAAAAATGAAATTGTGAACCAAATTGAGGAAACTTGTCCTTTTATGATAAACTAGTTTAATAATTTTTAAAAGAATTGTACTAGACCTAGTGTAATTGAAGAATGTAATGCCTTAACTTAATTCTTGGCCCAGTTTAATGGTTTATTTAATCTAATGATTTAACTTCATGATATCAATGTTTCTTTGTTACCACACGTGGAAGAATGATATTTCAATACAAGAGCTAAATTATTCATCTTTGTGTACTATTAGTAATAATGAGTAAGATAATGATGTCTCATTTTGCCTAGTTCTAGTGATATATGAGAGAGTTATCCCAATGCAAATTTATAGCTACACAGATAAGTGATATATTTTATTTTATTTTCCTCATAAATATTTGAGGATTTACCACGTTGAAAATGAGCTCTGGTAAAATTGATCATAATCAAATGACAGATTTGTGTCTTGTTCTTTCTATATAATTATTTATTCAAGTATTCTGCCATTCTTATGCAAGATTTATTCGATGTCTTTTTCAGGTAGGAGAAATATCTACTATGGTAAAATTAGTAGTAAACATACATCTTCTCCTTGAGAAATTCAGAAATAATTCAGTTTCATGAGACTAAAGAGATATAATAATTTGCTTCATGAAATTGAAGGTAATCTTGCATCATTGTTGGAAGAAATCCAGTCTATTTTTTGCCAGGAGAAAATTATATAGAAACAAGTCACACATCTAAATATTAATTTAAGAATGGGTTCAGAAACCTGCTTTCACCCCATCATCCATATTGGTAAATGAGCTTGTTTCTATGGAATGTCAGATATTTTCTATGAGTAGTTTAAGAAAATGATGGCACTTAGAACAAAAATCTTAAATGGTAGCATTACAAAATTCAGAGTTCTTCCTTTTGGCTTCCCATGCACAGACCTCAGCATAATTACATGGTTTCTTAGAACTCAAAAGTGTCTGATAAAAAATATATGGCTCTGAAAGTTTTGGAATAGAAGTGGAACACTTGGTTTAAAAATTGAGAAAGGACAGAAAGCTTGTGTCCTTTCCCCCTTACTTATGTGAAAAATTAAAAACAAATAGTAATTAAATGATACTGTTCACATTTTGAAATTAATGATTTGATTAATTTACTTAACAAACATTTTTAGAAACTATCAAGTGGTGTTTATTAGTCCAGGACCTACAACTGTAAATGTAAATATATTTTCAAGACCTTACACATTAGTGCTAGGAGACAGTCAAACACAAAATGTTATTATAATGAAGAGAGCACTCAGTACTATATTATGATAGAACTCAGAACAAAGTGATCTGAAAGCATAAGGCAGAGTCTCTGAGGTAGGGCAAAAAATGTGAGAAGTGACTGTGAGATGGAGTTATACAATCAGAAAGGCTATTGACACTGAAAAAAGGCAATAAATATTTTTAAAAAATCATATAATTTCCAATTTCATTATTTTGGAAGGCAATAATACAGCTTTAAGGGATAGATAGTCAGTTGAAGAGTGGGAGTTGGAAGCTGTTTCAGGCCAGAAACTTCTCTATGAGGTTAGGTTCAGAGGGGAGACCTGAATTTTGAAAAAAAAATGATGAGATCATGCATGTCTTAGTTACTTTTCTCATTGCTGAGGCAAAAAACCCAACACCCAAAGTTAAAGGAAGAAAGGTTTATTTTGGCTCACAGTTTGTAGAGGTTTCAGTTCATAATTGGCTGGGTCCAAGGCAGGGTGGCACAAGGGCATCACAGAGGAGAAACAGTTCATGGCAGGAAAAAGACAGCAAAAACAAGGAAGCCAAATGTGAGTAACTAACAGCAAGCCTCTTTTTGTCCTCTAAATTGTATCCAGCACACCCTTAATCCTAGCATTTTACCATGAATCAATCACACATTCTAGATTCTGCTACCTCTGAAAAAGCCCCACCTATGACCACATGAGGGTTTGGGGGGACATCTAGGCACAAGACACAACAGATCTGTAGGAGAGTATGCTAGATAGAAGTGAGGGCTAGTGCAAATGGCCTGAGGCAGGAAAAAGCATGAGATACTATTCAGAAAAAAATAGAAGAACAGTAGATCATTGTGGCTGGATTTGAGTAATTTTAGATCTTATATTATTCAAGCCCTGTAGAGAAAGCCCCACATTCAAATATGGATTTGGGATTGTAAGCAATCTAAGATTCTTGTCTTGATTATAATTACATATTTAAATAATAGTATTGGTAATTATAATACAGATTTTTACACTACAGAATCAGTTCTATGAAATCATTCTCTTCTATGTCCTAGAAGTATAACAACCATAAAGTAGGTACTCAATAATAAATATTTACTAAGTGAATAAATGATGACTACAGGAGTGTTTGAATATTTATGATTAAAATATCATGAAAACATCACTCAGATTCATTTGCTATCATTATTGGATGATGAAAAAGAAATGACATATTAAAAGAAAAAAGTCATAATCAAATTGTTTAAAATAATTCATTTATTTTCAATAATTATACTTTAAACTTTATTGTTTTTATTTTAAATTTGGGTAGTAATAGAGGCTGTGGAGTTACTCTAAAGGAGTATTTTAATGGATTATACACTTAAAAACTTCTCATTATTGGAATGGATAAATTATTAGAATGAATAAGACTCTCTGAAAATAAAGAATTATTAGTAATTTTCATTTTTCAGGAAACTGAAAGCACAAAGATGAATCTGGTTAGTCTTTGCATAATATGCTTACAACATAAAAGCATTCAGAACACTCAGATCTGAAACTCTAATCCCTTCATGCCATGCTGTTCAAAACTAGATTTCCTTGGAATTATTCCATTGAATTTATGTCAAAACAGGTAATATTTTTCTGGTCCACTAAACTAAATCTAATTTTAACTTCCATGGATATAAAATAACTTCCTTTTATCTAGAAAAGATATAGCAAACAGTGCTTGTGACTTATCCTGAGAGAAGCTTATTTTGTTGATGCTGTGAAACCAAAACATAAATCCTCAAGGTTTTGGCTTGAAAATAACATATCCTCTCATCTTACCTATACTGACTAAGATTATGGATGGAATATTAATAAATGCAGTTATTTGGACAAACAAAAATGAGAACTAAGAATGAGACAAAACATATAAGAAGTATGTGTTGTGATCAAAATAAAATGTTTTTAAATTTTTTAAATTTATTACAATAAATGACACATTGCCATTAACCTCCTCCCAATACTCCCATTTCTTTCAAACACAATCCCTTTGTTCTTGCCACTTTTTGAAACATTTTCAGAAGTTCTCTTTTATGAATATATTCACCAGGAATGATAAAAACCTAGTGAATGTGTTGCTGAGTGCTACCCAACAGGAAGGCAAGTTTGTGAAAACATTATGTAGTGTTCTCATTCACTTTATTCACTTAATCTGGCAAGTTGTGACTTATGGCTCAATATGAATGTAATCATTATGTACTCCAAACAGTTACTAATTAAAAAAACAACAACAATTGATTCAGCACATTACAGCAACCATGACAGTGGAACTAAAGAGACACTCGAGATAAGATTTCCAGAATTGGTTCAGAAAATGGCAAGAAGGATGAAACAAGTGTGCTCAAAGTGAGGAGTATTTTGGGGAGGATTAATAGCAATGTGCCTCTTACTGTAATTTTTAAAAAATTATAAATTCACCATATTTTTTATAATAGCTCATATATTTTTTCAGAATGATTATGAGATTTCAAAAGAGTGTTTTACAAAAGATACAAAATGGGGTAAATAAGGCAATAATAAATCCAAGGAAGTGGCAAAATATGCAAAAATAAACCAATTGCAATGGATAATATCTAGTTTTTGCTCTGTTCCAGATACTAAGTACTTTATACATATTATTTCCTTTAACCCATGGTAGCTATTTTCTGTTTTCCACTTTACTTATGAGGAAGCCCAGGCACAGAAAGGTCATGTACCTTATTTTCAACCCTCCCCAATTAGTAGTGAGGGAGTAAAATTTGAATAAACTGGAGAATCCTGCCATACAATCCAACCTGACAGCTTAAGTGTTGGATCTCTGTTCCATAAAGAATCTACTTTTTGACTGCAAAAAAAAGTTAGCTGACAACATCCAAATGCAAAGTCTAAACTTTTGAACAAAGACTGCACTTTTCTCAGACTTCTGCAATCAGTGATGAGCATAGTCAAGGTAGTAAAGTCTGTTTGTCTTTGTCCTTTGTGGTTCTACTTGAAGGAGCAATTTTACTCCAATGACCACTTTCCTAGATGAGACCTTTCCAGATTGCTATCTTTTTCTGAGACTCTCTTTTCTTTTACTTTCTGTGTTATGGTCTGAAGGCTTTTCCTGGACTATCTCAATAAAAACGTTGTTTTCCTAATCCAGATCAGCGTTAATTTCCTAGAGACACAAGTCATACACAGCCATTCTGTGAAGATTGCTTCTGCATATATTGAACTTTGCAATGGACTTGATAGTGAAATTAAAGGTTTTTATGTACACTATGCTCAAAACACTGTGCTAAATGGTTTATACTTGCATGGCCTCTTAGTCCTTAGCCAAAATCTTGAGTGGTATAATTTTCAGATTATAGATGAAGAATATATAGCTTCTAGGATTTAAGAAACTTGCCACACTAAAGACTGAAACAATTTTAAGATTTATATTCATGTCTTCCTGAATCCACTAAACCACTCTATTTCTCTAGAAAACAGTTGACAACCTTTAAAATTACTTGCAAAGTGCAAAGAAAGAATAGATACTTTTCTTGGTTGAAATGGTATTATTACAAATGATAGAAAGAAGAAAAATCAATACATTCCCTAGAGTCCATCAATTCTAGCCAGGAACATGACTTCAAACTAAAAATCTAGAACAATGTAAAGAAGATATTGCTGCTTTGAGATAGCATGTGAATGATATGAGATAGTTCCTAATTGCACTAAATTAATCCACACCGTCAGATTCTGGAGATTTATATTGTTGGGAACTAAAGAGATGTACAGAGGTGATTTCAATGTCACTACCAAAAATATCTCAGGAAGAGAGAAGTACAAGATGACTAGAAAGAAGCAAACACCTCAATTTTAAAAAAAAGAGAGAGAGAGAAAGAAATGAATGCCCACCTTAGATACTGATTCCTGGGGGGGAAATTATCCAATGAATATAAAGTAGAGTTGATTTGCAGTTTCAAATTTTTTTTAATAAGAACTAAGTAAAAAGATTAAGGCTATAAATGGTCATAACCAGAAAATATGCTATCACATATGTATAATCTATACACAGATATATTAAAAGGAATTTTTTCCTCATAAATTGTTTTGTAATTTTCCAAATGATGAAAAGTGAACCAGAAAATTTTTCTATTCCTTTTTTGTGTGCCTGTTGAAAATTTACATGACACTGAGAGACTGGTAATAGGGTTTGTACTATCTCAAACTCAGAATCCATAGATACAGTGAGCTCTAGTCATATGTAGAGCAAAGAAGCTGATGAAGTTATATTTTTGGTCAATTTTCAAGTTTCCAAAATAATTAAGTGATTTAAATTCATTTCTTCTTATTTGTTTAAATAATATACATGAACTAAATATAACAAAAAATGTTTGTGTTTAAATTCCCAGATATCTCTCTAATCAGTAATGTGAGAAGTCACTTAATTTTTCTGGAACTAAAATTTTCTTATATTTAAAACAAATGTTTGTCAAAGATTACTTGGAGATGGACATGGGTCTGCATATGTAAGAGATTTACTCCTGTGTATAGCACTATTATAGTGAGGAGGGAGGGAGGGAGAGAGGGAGAGAGAGAGAGAAGGAGAGAGAGCTATGAGCTAGCTCACCAAAATAATTTTGAGAGAAGAAAGGCAGGTATGAAAAAAATCCATACTTAAAAATCTATTTATGTAAAGTACATAAGCAGCCAAAACTGGGTAGCTGCTAGCACGTATTGCACCTCTGTATAAATAACCAAAAGATAAATTTTCTTTGGGACAATGAAGTCCTGAGCAGGGCATATGACTTCATTGATGGAAAAATCTGAGAATCAGTTCTTGCCAGTGCTCCTTACTGATCATTCACATTCAGGAAGCAACTATACAAGGAAGTTCTTCATGCTCTTCCAGCTACTACATACAAGAAACTTCTCTGCCATAAGGAACACTGTTTTCCTTTCCCTACAAATATCATTAATGTATTTTCTTTCAGTGCTTTAATAATGTCTCTTTAATGCCAAAAAGGTACTTCACACTTAAGATAAAATGATTGTCTATACTTAGTGAGAATTGGTGGCGGCATAGTGCAGTCAGACAGTTGTCATTCTTACAAGCAAGATGCTACAGGTAGAGAAGGGTGAACACGTCACAGGAACATTGGATTCAAGAATCAAAAAAGCAGATGATAGGGCCAGGGATTTAGCTCAGTAGTTCAGCCTCCTGGCTCACAAGCGCAAGGATCTGAGTTTGATCCCCAGTACAAAAAAACAAAAAACAAAACAAAAAAGAAAGTGATGAGTAATGGTCAGAAATTAGTACTAAATTAGTACTATGCTCCACTATTAAAATTATAGAAAAGAAAAAAAAGGGAAACGAAGTCTATGTAAATAGGGAAGGGTGGAGGGGGTGAAGGGCTCACAGGTAATAGGGAAAAAATAAGAACCAAGATACATCATGTACAAGTAAAAACACCCAATGATAAATGTAAGTGTACTGTATACCTAAAATGTACCAATAAAGGAATTTAAGGAAAAAAAAAAAAGCAGACGATCAGAAAAGGAGGATGAGAAGCAAGGACAATTGTTACAGAAGAAGTAAATATATCTCAGGAATTTAGGATTAGACTTTCTTAAAATAACTTCTTTTACAAAGCAGGCTCAGTAATCAACCTAGAGAATAATAATAATAATAAAATGGAAGAAGGAATACTTATAATCTGTCATGAAATTGAACATGAAAAATCTCATCTTGCTTAACAATGAGGAAATAAAAGAAAAAAACATGGAGAGTCCAAAAGATTTAAGTGGCAGTTATTTTAGCGTAAGTATTATATCATCTCTGGGAGGAAAAGCAGGAATAGGATAAAGAGGAAACAAATTAATTAAATCTGAAAATATGTGCAGGAAGAATGTTTACAGAGAAATTAAATTTACCAATCCACTTTAGTGACAGTAAAAGTAAAATCAATGTCACAGAACACTGTGTCAGAAAAAGAAAAATATATTTCATTAGCTTTTCACATATGTAACAAAGACCAAAGGAAGAACGGGACAAAGGTGATAAAAGTTGAGTACAGACAACAGAAAGGTAGATATTAAAGTAGATTTTATTGTTGCTTATAGCCATTTGTCCCTGCCCTATGAAAAGACGATGCATTTTCATTTATTGTTATATAACTTTGTAATGCCTCTTTGTCAGTGCAACATTTCTCTATTTTTGGGTATGTTTAAAATATTATTTGGGGCAAGAGGATGTGGTAAAAATGATACTATTTCATTTCCAATAATAGTTCTTGCAAGTAATTCCATGTTTCTCCCTTGCTTTACTCCCTGCCACAAGTGTGACATACTTTAAAAGTAGCTGCTCTGCCAGCATGGATTGCAGAATAAAAAATATATATAAAGGAAAATATGTGACATAAGATAAGCAAAATACAAGTGTGCATTTTCTAAAATACTAATCTTGGGGATGGAGTTTTTCTTTTACCACAATATAACTCATAGAAAAATAAATATTATTTTGGAAGGAAGATCTAAAGGACTTCAGTAAGAAAAAATAGGCAAGGATGAAATAGAAAATTTCTTCAAGAAAGAATGGAACATATAAGGAAGCACATTTAGCTTCCTACATGAACAAATCCAGAGTTAATGTTAACTTCTCTTCAACAAAACTAAGAACAACAAAAGCATAGAATATGGGCTTTTCAGAAAATTGAGTAGTGACATAATATTATACATGCCTAAGTGGTTGTTTATAAATGAAGGCTCCTGGCCTCTCTTCATGTCACTTACTTTTCCAGTGCAGGGAGTTGTATATCATAATGAATAAGAAATTAACAGCTTAGAAAGACTTGCAAAAGCACTTGAACACACACATACAGAGGGAGGGAGAGGGAGGGATGGGGGGAGAGAGAGAGAGAGAGAAAGAGATTAAGTTGTTTTAAATCTTGTTATTAAACAAAATTGAAAACTTGAAACACTTTCAAACTAGAAATTATCTAGTGGCAGTATAGTGTGTGTCATGCCATCTGGATTAAAATTCCAAATCATATCATTAAAGGTAAGGACCAGGGGTAGAGATAGGCCTAGTTATAAAAGTTTTCTAAACTCCTTCAATGAACAGGATAGAGCAGAAGCCATGGGAAAAAAATCCCAAAAAATAAATTTATAAAAAATAAGCTTGGAAAAATATGCTTTTATTTTTATTATTAAATGACAATGAAAATTCAGTATTTGACTCATAAAAGAAAAGTAAGTTAAGCTGAGAAAAAAAGATCAGCATCAAATTAGATAGAAAAATATAATCAATAATTAAATCTAAGATCTGATTTTAAAAAAAGATATAGACAGATGTCTGGGAAACATAGAAAAGTAAAATATTGTATAGTATATAATGTCAAAAATAATAGAGGAGGTAGTATATATTTGAAACCAATAGTCCCAATTTTTTATCAATACATTTAAAAATTTCCAAGGAGTAGTTAATTTTCTTGGAAAATATAAATTATCAACATTGAGTCAAATAGATGCAGAGAACTCAAAGGAGGCAAATAGCAATGGAATAAATAAAAAAAGGAAAAAAATTGTTAAAAGCCTGCAACCAAGTAAACCTAATACCATAGATAAACACTTTTAGATATAAACAGTGGAGGTCATTTTTGTGGGGGAAGTATAATCAAATGTGGAATGTAAAATGTATATCCTTATATAATTACTCAGAATTTAATTTTAGGACAATAGATTTGTCTATATTATAAAATATAAGAAAACACTAAGAGAATAGACAAATGCTCATTTAATATGTCTAAAGGAGTAGGGGAAGTGGAAGGGGTAGGGGAAAGGAAAGAAGGGAAAAGAAAAAATGTAAGAAAAGGAAAAAATGGAAACAAAGTCTTTGTAAATAGGGAATGGTGGAGGCAGTGAAGGGAGGGCAGGGGAAGGGGAAAAAATAAGAGCCAAGATACATCATGTAAAGGTACAAGATCCCAACGATGAATGTAACTGTACTGTATACCTAAAATGTACCAATAAACTTAATGGAAAAAAAAAAGATGAAAGGGACTTTGAAAGCTTGACCTAATAAGACTTACAGAGCTATAGAACACTGTCTGATTTTTCAGTATAAATATGAATAACAGTACAAAGTAAACCTACCCAGAAGCATGTTGCAGAGCATTATGAAAATATTTTAAAATTATTTAACATATTCTGATAGAATAATCAGAACATATTAATGTTCAATTTAAAATAAAATTATAGACTAGGATAAGAAAAAAATAATTCATAAGATAAAATTCAGTGACAACTAATGAAAAGTTGCGGATATATCCAAACTTGATTGTATTCAATGAAATAAAAAACAAAGCTGTATTACAATGCCATGTTTTTATTTATAAAATTGCAGAAGATCAACTATATAGGGTTTGAGAATGTTCTTAAAAAGTGCTTACTCACATATTTGTGCCAAGAGTATATAATTGTACAATTTTTCTGGAGGGAAATTTGCTAATCTGTGTAGGAAACCATGAAACTCTACAATCATTTGTCAAAGCAATAATACATTTAGGAATTTATCTTAAAGATGTAATCTTAGGCATTAAGCTTTATGGATAAATGTTTATTGTAAGATTATTTTAAAATAAAGACATTTAAATAGTAGTGAAAATTGGAAGAAATCAAAATGTCCTTTAATAAAGCTAGTTAAATTATGAAATTCCATGGGATAGAATATGACTTTGCCACTAACATTAATGACAAAGTATTTATTCATATTAATAGATATATATTTGCATATAACTTTAGATTTTTAAATTATAAAATATTTCTAAAATAATACAATAACACTGAAAAATAGAAATATTTATAGCAAACAATGATCACTATTAACAATGTTAAGTAAACTCTCAGATTTCAGATGCATATTTATGTAACATTCACAGAGAACAGTTATTCCACAAAGACTATTTTGGTATAAGCTAATGTTTGGGTTTTTAAAGTTGATGTAGGTAAAAATGTATGGTAGTGGGCATCTTGATGCACACATGTAATCCCTTGGGAAGTGGAGGCAGCAGGATAGCCACAAATTCGAGGCCAGGCTGGGCTACATAGTGAGTTCAAAACCAACCTGAACTACATGTCAAGATCCTGTCTCAAAAAAAAAGAGAAAAAATGCATTGTAAACTTTGATGTGGATTCAAAGATGTTCAAACAGTTGCACAGAAGTGTTTAATCAAATCTCTTTATTGTTCTAATCAACTTAAGTCTTTATCTTTGTCCATTTAAATAATTTTATCAGTATTGGAATAGATTATTAGAAGTATGGCAAATGACACAAAATTTAGGAGTGCAGAATATAAAAAAACAGGATACTAGAGTGCATGGTGGAGAGTGTATGACTTTTCTGAACTTATTCCAATTTAGGTTTTGTTCTTTTACACACTGCAGAACAAACAAAGCACATTACTAATTCAAAGCTAGGCTACCAGATGTAAAGTTCTGAACATCATAGAGGAAAGTTTAAGTTCTTTTAAGCACATATTCTATGCATTTAAAAATGTTTAATCTTTATAATGGGACTTTGAGGCAGGCAGTATTCTTATTCTGAATCAGAGATGAGAACTCTGAGGGATGGAGAAATTAACTTGTCCATGTTCACACAGCTAATAAGTAGGGAAGGAAAGAATGGAACCCATTGTCAGTCTCCAGATCTGATGCATGCTCTTAGCCACTGTTTTCTGCTTTAAACCCTGTGCAAGCCATCTATGATGCAAATGTGAGTGAAACACAGCTTCTTACCTCTGGTCAAACAGGATAACCAGACATATAGTAACTGGCAGGTTTCATGTAGTGTGGAATGGGTTATAGTGGAGGTCTAAAATGTATATTAGTGGTAGTAGAGGTGGGAATCATTTCTGCATTTTGCAGGTTAGTTTGTCATTTGTGGTTCTTTCTCCAAATAATGTCACTTTGTCCAGCCACTAAGGCTATCCTATACATGAACAGAAGAGCTCAGCAGTGCACAGATACTTAGGCATGTAGGCACCCTAGACATAAACACAGCTTGGTTCTACAGATGAAGAGAGGAAGAAAGGGCTATGTCTGCTGCTTATAGATGTTTATAAGGCATTTTCCATCTCCAGCTGGTAAAAACCTTTAAATGTCTGATTGAGTTCTTAAATCTTCTCTAATTTTTAACTGAATTATATTTGAGAAATACTAGGATGTCCTACAAACAATCAAGGCTGTGTGATCATCTTGACCTGAATTAGAAGACTTGCTTGGTTAAAGATAAATTGAGTTAGGTAATGGAAAGTAATTAATTTAACCCTACATGTTAAGTGGTAATAAGAAAAATCATTATGGCATAGGGAGGTAGCTATTGGAAAGAAATCCAGTTTTCTTCTATATTTGAAATAAATTAATGAACTCACATATAAATACTTGAGAGTGGAAGCAAATCTAATAAAATAGTTAAAAACTTGCAAGTATTCTTTGTATTCCATGGAAATAAAGCCCAAGATACATAAAAGTTATCTTAAAAAGAAAATATATTCAATTCCACTGTTACCTAAGAGGAGTTTTGCTTTATTCTATCCTCAAGGCTGACAAGCCTAAAATCAAATAATAGACTGTGGTTTCTGAAATAAATTACCCTGTGACCACTAGACGGCTGATATTAGGACATCAAGAGCATTCTTGAGCTTTAAATAAAGTAAGGTTAAATCCATCCAAATAAGAGGTCATTTGTGAAAAAGAAGCTTCCTCACATTCTTCCCTTGAAGCTAATCCTAAGAACAGTTTTATGAAGAAACTAAGGAACTATTTCTAGCACACATGTTTTAGCAATCAAGTTCTTTTAGCCACATAAAACTCTGCAGCATATCTAAGAACAAACATACCAGTACCAGCCTGACACCCAATTTGAGTAATTGCTTTCTATCATCTTTCAGATCTCTGTGGCACTTTCAATTAACCATTATTTGTATTCCTACTAAGTTACCCTTAAAACTAACTTATATTGCAGCTATGGCTTTACACAGGGACAGTAGTTAATGAACAAATGAATTATCATTATTTCTCTTTAGCCTTATATTTCTGTGGAATGCTAAGGGTAAGAAATTAGTCTCGTTTAAAGATAAAATCTTGAAGTTTCAGAGTATATTAGTCAGCTTTCCTATCAGTGGGACCCAGTGTCCAAAACCCACAACTTAAAGGGGGAGAAGTGTAATTTGGTTAACAGTTTCAGGGGATTCAGTTCATTGTGGGCTGGCTCTGAGGCAGAAGCATCAGGGCAGAAAGGTATGGGGTTCAAAGCCACTCAGTTCATGGTGAGCCAGGAAGCAAAGCAGGGGAACCACACCAGAGATGAAGAAAAGAGGGGCTAAATATAATATTCAAGGTTATGCATCAAAGAGCCACTTGGACATAAAGAAATGTGCTTTACTATTCCCCTGGATGTTTCCAAAGTCCATCAAGTTGACACAATCAAGGTTAACCATCACAGATTAATCTATAAATTATAAATTTAAAAATTGAATCCCATTTAGGTATACACTTATGCCTTAGCAATAAAATAAAAGAAATAAATAAACCCCTTTAAAAAAACTTCATCCAAATAAGAGATATGAGCAGCTCACTTTTCATTTTCTTGATATTTATGAAGTTTTTACTTTCATTTATGAAATATTGTTTTCTATGCAGAGGCCCAGTAATGAACAACACAAGACATTTCTCAAATGCTTAAAGTGCATCAGTCACTGTATAACTCATTGAATATTCACAAGAACTTCGTGACATAGGAACTATTTTTGTCTCGTTTTCATAAAAGAAAAACTGAGGCAAAGTAAACTTTAATAACTTTCTAGAAATGGCACAAGACTTATGGCCAAGGCTACAAATATGGGATTGATTAGCCATGTAAGGTCAATAACTGCTCTCCACCACTGTGATCCTCTCTTTTCTAAGCCTGGCATTCAGTATCACATAAAAGAAGATGGAAAATGAACAACTCAATAAACAAATAAGGGCTACCTGTAAGTAATTGCCAAGTACTGTGAAGGAATTGAAGTATGTTTGCAGAATACCTATGATGAGGTAATTTCTATGGCCTGGGAGCTAATCTGTTTAAACTGGGAGACCTGGAACAAAAGAAAGAGCCAGTTAAGCTAATATCCTAAGCATAATGTTCAAATTAGAAAAAAGAGTTATTCTTAGAACCTGAGGTGGGAATAGAAGAAGTGAAAGACCAAGATAAGCTAAGAGTGCTTGAAGAACAAAGGCTAGAAGGTAAAAGAGTGAATTTATGTTGTACACATAGACAGGCAAAGATTAGGATGGACTTAAACAATGTAAAATGTTTAACTTCTGCTTAATGTGTAATGGGGACTTTGGAGTATTATAAAGAATAAATAACATGTTCTAAGTCTTAAATAGATTACTTTGGAAGGATAATTTATTTATGGGATGAACAAAAGTAGAAGAAACAAGAAATGAAACAAGATCCCAGAGAAGAAATGACCTGTTATTTGAACTAGGGAAGATTAAGGGATTATGGAAAAACAGGGGGAAATGATTTCAATGTGTTTTCTTGACTTTCCTGATAAATGCTGCAGAAGATCATGGGGCAAAACATTAAAAATAATCAAGGGAAAACCAGCAATTATATTATTCAGTTATAATCTGTTTCTATTTCATCAAATATTTTCAATAACTTCTTCTGAGAATTCTTAATTAAATCAAAAAGAGGATTAAAAAGGATTTAAATTCCATGAAGTCAATAGGCTTTTATATTTAATATTTTCACTAACTTTAAGAAATGACTAAGGTGTATATGGTGCTATCATTTTAAGTTATTTGCCAATTTGTATAAAATGCACACACGATTTTGCAGAACTACTTTGAAATTTGTTCATTTCAGACCATTATCCATCATCATTTCAGAAAGAGATGCACAGAAGGGCATTTGAACATGTTATCTTGGTGGATAAAACACATAATTAAAGACAGATGAGATACCATTCTTAGAAATGGGAAGGGACAACAGATTATCATGCTGAAATTACATGTAAGTAGAAGACATTTTCTTTGCTTTTAAAAATCAAAGTGTTAAAAGATGCCTAATGGTTTTAAAGTTATGTGAATAAAGATATTTAAAATAATCTAAATGGGAAACATTTTGCAGATAATTGTTTGAACAAAAATCTTGGAAAATTCTAAAGTACCCATTATAAATCTCAATGAGAAATGAGGTAGTGTTACTATATTTTAATTTTAAAAAGTTAAATATTATAAATCTCTTATTTTTATATTTTTCTTTATTTTCTACTCTAGAGTAGTTTCTCACAGAGTTTGGGCTGGTGCTTGCGATAGAAGTCCTGTCTTGAGAGACTTTTTTCCATCATAATTTTACAGATTAAATAAAGAGATTTACTGGGGTTTTGATTAGTTTTGGATAGTGAAGAAATTAAAGCAAGGATGAAGATATGATTAGAGAATGGCATTTGAAGTAAGAAAATACATTAAAGAATTATGATAGACCCAAAATTTTAAGGCCCCCATCCTCACAATGTGTTTCCAAAACATTGGGGGAGTATTATTATCTGGGCATCCAGTGGAAGAAGCAAGCTTGTTCACGTTTTCCCTATTGGACAATATAATTCACCCAGTTCTCCAAGTTTCTTAAATCATAAACTTTCTTCACCATTGTATCATCCTCACACAAAATGTTTCCCTAAGATGAATTGTTTATGTACTATATCCCCTCCTCTCCTTTACAAGAATTATCATCTGAATTCATTAATTCCCCCGTCTCTTGTCTAGATTATTAGAGCAGGTCCCTAAATTATCCCTTTTGGTTTCCCCCTACCCAAACCCAGCACTTACACTAAAATCAATTATCATTCAAAAATATACATTTAATTTTCACTTATGAAATATTGACCTTGCTCCATCTCACAATCAAATGAAATCTGCATACCTTATCAGAATAAACTTCGGTTTACCAAATGGGCCTGTGCACCTCATTCTATTTTTCAATGTTTCCCAGCAAAACCTTCACATTCTTACTTTCGCTACACTAAACCACCTAAATAATTCCTTTCACACCCCAAGCCTACTTTCTTTCTTTCTCTCTCTGTCCCCTTCCTTCCTTCCTTTTTTTCTTTCTTTTCTTCTTTCTTTCCTTCTTTCTTTCTTTCTCTCTCTGTCCCCTTCCTTCCTTCCTTTTTTTCTTTCTTTTCTTCTTTCTTTCCTTCTTTCTTTCTTTCTCTCTCTTTCTTCTTTCTTTCTTTCTCTTTCTTTTCTTTCTTTCTTTCTTTCTGTACTTTTAGTACATGTTTGCTATACCTACTAATTATTAATCACATTCATCATAGCGAATTTGTACCTGCATATAATATATCTTAATTCTTCTTTTATTCCCATTTTCCTCCCCTCCCTTCAACACTTCCTTCCTAAAAAGCTTTGTTTCATTTTTTCCTTGTATTCTTCTTACTTTTATAAATCTTGTTTCCTTTTCTTCCCTCCTCATCTTGTTTCCCTTCCCATTTTAACAAGTTTTTTCTACTTTATCATATCTCTCCTCCATTTTGCTCCTTACTTACCTTTTGGGTTTCTCACATGAGAGAAACAATATTATATTTAAACTTGTGTGTCTGATTTATTTCACTCAAAATTATGGTCTTGAGGTACAGCCATTTACCTAAAAATATCTCAAGTTTATCATTCTATATGGCAGGGTAGTACTCCGTTGTATAGGATCAGTGAAAATGAAATATTTAGGAATGAGTCTAATGAAGGAAGTGAAAGACCTTCTGTTTTATAATTAACTCACTTTATTGGTATATTTTCATTACAGGGAATTTATACCTGTACATGCTATATCTTAATTCCTTTTTCCCCCCATTCCCCTACCCTCCTTTCAACCCTATTCCCCTCCTCCTCATTTACAATGGCTTTGTTTCCATTGTTTTCTTCTTTTCTTGCTTTCTTTTCCTTTCCCTTTCTACCTTTCTCCCACCCCTACCCTAGTTCCCCTACCCATATGAACATTTTCTTCCTATTTCACAATATCTATTATACATTTTGGTCCTCACTTACACTTTCACTTTCTCACAACAGAGAAACAATACAGTGTTTATACATGTGTGTCCAATTTATTTCACTTAAGAGTATGGTCTCCAGTTGGGCATGGTTGCACATGACTGTAATCCCAGCACTCAGGAGGTTGAAGCAGGAGGATCTATGAATTCGAGCCCAGCCTAGGCTACACAGAGAATTCAAGGCCAGCCAGAACTACATAGTGAGATCTTGTCTCAAAAAAA
>NW_004624810.1:9868729-9893448 GCF_000247695.1 Heterocephalus glaber | reverse complement strand
TTTCTCCTACCCCTCCCACTTTCCCTTCCCCTTTGCCCCTTTTCTTCCTATTTCACATTATCTATTATACCTTTTAGTCCTTATTTACACTTTTAGTTTCTCACACTAGAGTAACTATTCAGTACTTACACATGTGTGTCCTATTTATTTCCCTTAAGAGTATCACCTAGATGTTGTAGAAAGCCAATTTCCCAAGCACCATTTATTAAAGAGGCTATCTTTCTTCCAGTGAAGTTGTTTGGTCCGTTTGCCAAAGATAGGGAAGCTGAGTGTGTTTGGAGTTGTTTCTGCATCTTCTAATCTTCTCCATTGTTCCTCAGGTCTTCTTTTTGCCAGTACCATGCTGTTTTTATCACATTAGCTTTGTAGGATAATTTCAAGGCAGGGATTGTGATGTCCCCTGCCTTGCCTTTGTTGCCTAGAATTGTTTTTGCTACTTTAGGGCTCGTCTGGTTCCAAATAAATTTTAGAATTGTTTTCTCTAATTGAGACATGCTATTGGAATTTTGACCAGGATTGCAGTAAATCTGTATATCAGTTTTGGAAGTGTGGTCAATTTTACCACACTGCTTCCTACTCAAGAACAAGGGATATCTTTCAATTTTCTGATAGTATTTGATCTCTTTTTTCAGTGTACTTGTATTTTTCAATGTAGAGGTCTTTAATTCCTTCATTAGGTTGATTCCTAAGTATTTCTTTTTTTTGATGCTATTGTGAAAGTTATTTCTCTAATTTCTCTCTCAGTGAGTTTGTTATTCAGGTACAGGAATGCTACTGATTTTTTTTATGTTGACTTTGTACCCAGCTATGTTACTGAATTTGGTTTTTAAGTCTAAGGGGTTTTTTTGGTGGAGTTTTTGGGGTTTATATGTAGAGTATCATGTCATCTGCAAATATAATTTAACTTCTTCCTTTCTGTCCTTATTTCTTTTATTTCCTTCTCTTGTCTGATTGCTATGGCTAATGTTTCCAGAACTATATTGAACAAGAGTAGTGACAGTGGATATCTTTGACTTGTTCCTGGTTTTAGAGTGAAAGTTTTCAGTTTTTTGTTTGTTTGTTTTTGGTACCAGAGATCGAACTCAGGACCTCCCACCTGCCAGGCAGGTACTGTGTTGCTGAGCTAAATCCCTGGCCAAAGCTTTCAGTTTTTGTCCATTTAGTATTATTTTGGCTGTTGGTTTGTCAGAGATGACTTTTATCAGATTGAGACAAAGACCATTTATTCCCATTTTCTGTAGGATATTTATCATGAATGGGTGTCGGATTTTGTCAAATGCTTTTTTTGCATCTATTGATATGATCATATGGTTTTTGTTCTTGGCTCTGTTAATATAGTGTATTACATTTATTGACCTTTGTATGTTGAACCATTCCTGCATCCTTGGGATGAATCCTACTTAGTCATGTGTATAATCTTCCGATGATTTTTTGTATTCTATTTGCCAGTATCTTATTGAGGATTTTCGCATCTATGTTCATTAGGGAGATAGGCCTATAGTTTTCTTTTTTGATCCTTCTCTGATTTTGGTATTAGGGTAATGCTTGAATCCAGGGATGAATTTGGGAGTACTGCTTCCCTTTCAATTTCATTAAACAGTTTGAAAAGTAGTGGCATTAGGACTTATCTACTTTTCTTGTAGAATTCAGCTGTGAGTCCACTAGGAACTGAGATTTTCTTTGTTGGTAGGTTTTTAATTGCATCTTCAATTTTGAGTGACATTTGTTTCTAAAAAAAATGTATATCTTCTTGATTCAGCTTTGATAATTCATATGTATCTAGGAATCTGTCCATTCTGCTGTGTTTTCCATCTTAATAGAATACTGGTTCTGAAAGTAGGTATTGATGATCTTCAGGATATGTTGTGATTTTACCCTTTTCATTCCTAATTGCATGGATTTGAGTAGGTTTTTTTCCTTTTTTTTTAGTAAGGCTGGCTAAGGGTTTGCTAAATTTATTTAATCTTTCAAAGTTGTTTCTGATTCATTGTATCATTTTCTTAGTCACTATTGCATTATTTTTTGCTCTGATCTTAATAATTTCTTCCCTTGTATGAGCTTTGGGTTTGACTTACTCTAATTTTTCCTACAAGCTTGAGGTTCAACAGTAGTTTGTTTATTTGGACTCACTCTGTTTTTCTGATATGGGTATTCACCACTATAAATTTCCTTCATAGGACTGCTTTCATTGCTTCTCATAAGTTCTGGTATGTTCTACTGGAACTATCATTTAATTATAGAAACTGTCTAATTTCTTCTTTAATTTCCTCTGTGATCCATTGGTTTTTCAGGAGGGTGTTATTGAATTTCCAGGTATTTATGGAGTTGTGGGATTTTTTGCCATTGATTTTCAATTTCATTGCACTATGGTCTGATAGTACGTATGGGATAATTTCAATTCCTTTGCATCTATTTAAGCATGTCCTATGAGCTGGTATGTGGTGTATTTGGGAAATATCCCATGTGCAGCTGAGAATAATGTGAATTCTGATGTTATTGGGAGGAATATTCTGTAGACATCTACTAATCCATTTGTTTAAATGTTTCATTCAGTTGTAATATTTCTTTGTTGATTTTCTTGCCTAGTTGACCTGTCTATTTGTGACAGTGGGGTACTGAGGTTTCCCATTAAAATTGTATTAGTGTTTATTTGATTTTTCATGTCTGATAATATTTGTTTTATATAGTTGGGTGGACTAGTATTTGATGAATATATATTTATGATTATTATCTCTTCCTCTTGGATTGTTCTCTTTACAGGGATGTAGTGACTTTTTGTCTCTCTTAATTAGTTTTAGCTTGAAATCCACTTTGTCTTCAAATAGAATAGCTACTCCTGATTTTTTCCAGATTCTTGTCACATGGAGTACTGTTTTCTATCCATTGACTTTCAGTCTATGAATTGGTTTTTCAATTAAATTGTGTTTTTTAATGCAGCATATTGTTGGATCTTGTTTCTTGATCCATTCTACCAGTCTACTTCTTTTGATTGGTAAATTAATACCATTTACATTGATGGTTATAACTGATATGTATTGACTTATCATTCTCACGATCTTTTCCTGTTATTGGTTCTCTTTTCCTCCCTTTGATTAATTTCTTGCTTTGCCTGGTGGATTCATTCTGTTGGGGTTCATGGAGTTATAATTTCTTTCTAGAATATATTTCAGAATATTTTGGAGTGCTGGTTTGGTATTAATGAATTTCCTCAGATGTTATTTGTCATGGAAGTATCTTATTTCTCCATCAATTTTGAAAGATAGTTTTGCAAAATACATCAATCTGAGTTGGAGGTTGTTTTCTCTTAGGGCTTGAAATACTTCATGCTCTCCTTGACATGAAGGTTTGTGTTGAGAAGCCTTCTGTGATTCTGTTGAGTTTCTCTTTATATGTGATTTGTTTCTTTTCTCAAACAACTTTTAATATTCTGTTCTTGTTTTGGATTTCTGGAATCTTGATTATTATATGCCTACATGTAGATTTTTTTTTGACCACGGCTAATTGGAGTTCTATATTCCTCAGTTATCTGTATGTCAAATTCTTTTCCTCAGCTTGGGAAGTTTTCTGCTATTACTTTTGTGAGCAATTTTTTTTATGTCATTTGGTCTATCTCCCACTTCTTCATTTACTCCAATCAATCTTATGTTATTCTTCTTTGCATTATCTTGCAGCTGTTGGATTGATTTCTTGTGCCCATGCTATTTTTAAGAAATCTTTCTTTTCATAATCACTAACAGCAATCCTGCCTTCTATATCTGATATTCTGTCTTCACATTGGATCATTCTGCTTCATATACTTTCAATGGAATTTTTAATCTCCTGGATATTTGTTTGAATCTTTTTTATGGATTTCATTTCTATCCTAGGGTGAGTGTTCATGATTTCCATCATTTTTCTAAGCTCATCTATTTTTTTTATCTGTATCTGCTCTAGAGTCACTAAGCATATCTTTCATTTTGGTCACCTTCTCTGTAAATATCTGAGAAATTATTTCGGATTAGATTTTTTTCTATGGTTTCGTTCATCTGCTTTGTTACTTCCTCTATTACCACTTCAGAGAGTTCATTTGGGTGACTTTCAGATTGTTCCACCTAATTGCCCCCTGGATTTGGCTTTGAGTAGGTGGAAGTCTGGGTTTACATCTTATTTAAGTGTTTTCTCATTTTCTATCTTTTTGTTTTTAGTTTAATTCCTGGGTTGATGCTTGTAACTTGCTTGTGGCAAGTAGCTTTATTGCTAGTATTTAGAACTCTTAGGAAATGACTACTTCTCAGAGGTGTCTTTTAGGTGTAGCTGTGTTTTGAGTCTGTTGCAAGATCTTACCTCTTCAATTTATTGGGTATTAGAAGTTGCTGCCTACTTGGCCTAGACCCTGGTTCTTTGGCACTGACCTGTAGTATTTTTTATGACCTTAGGTAATCTCAGTCTTGGTATACCAGTAAGAAAAAGTGATCAGAAAAATTATGTCAACTTGGCTAAAATAGTACAATCAGCAATAACAATAGCATCAGACAGCCTAGAAAATGACAAAGTATAGTAAATATTAATTTGCCACCTTTACCTGTATGAACTAGATATGTGATTATATAACTAAATCTAAAATGAACCAGGAAATTGTATGCAGTAGATAAGCCCTCAATATAGTGGTTTTACCATTAAGAGAGAAAATTCAAAAGAAGTTGGGGGGTAGAAATAAGAGAAATAGAAGAAGAGTAAGAGATTAGAAGCAAGACTAGAGGACAAAAGAAGATCATTCAAAGTTTAGGAAACTGGTGAAAACAGGAGGAAAAGAAAGGGAAAAAATAAAAACAAGAGCAGAACAAACCACAAAAACTCACTAGAAACCATGTTCAGACTCCCATAAAAATAAGAACAAATAATCAAGGAAAATAGAAAAGAAAACAACAACAAAAGAAAGAGACAAATTTAAAAAAAGAAGAAAATAAGAGAAAAATGTCCACTTCAAGGTGTGTCTCTGCTGTCAAGGGTAGACAAAGTAGACAAAGTAAGATCTGAGTTGCTGGGAGTTAATCCCAGCAAGCTAGCCATTGCTTTATGGTGAGGCAGTGTATAATGCCAGCAAGTCTGCACCTTTAGTTCCACTGAAGTTCAGGTTGGTTTCTGGGTGTGAGGGCTGAACCTGTGGAGCCTGCAACAGTCCACATGCCACTTGCTGGCTCAAACTCGGATCCCTCTTGCTTAAACTCTGACACTGACACTGGAAACCACTAGATGGAGCAGGTCTGCTGCTGTTCTGAGACCTGAACTCAGTAGACCCCTCTCCAAGATGGCTGCCAGCCATTAGCCTTCTCCCTGGAGGATGTCCAAAGCCCAGTAACTCACTAACCACTGCAGTCCATGCTCTGCTCCACTTGTGAGCTTCTCTGTGGAGGTCTCTGGAATTGCGAGTAGTCACGAATCCTCTGCAGGTTCAAGCTATCTTTCCCATGCAGTGTGTTTGGGTTCAGGGAGATGCTACCACCCACACTCCCAATTTTTGTTGTTGGAAATTCTGTCTTCATTGTCCCCATGGGGTTCTCACTTCAGATCCTTCTTGGGCCCAAGGACCCACTTTTCTCCTTCCTCTCTTCCTCACATTGTTCCAGTACCTGTACATTGGAACCTTAGAGAGGCTTGCTCTCTGGTGCTTACCACTCTGCCATCTTCTTGGAAGTCTAGGCCTTCTTATTTTTTGATTCAGCATCCTCGAATAACCTTTCGTTTCTTATCACCTGAAAATATTTACCCCAATACTAAATTTTGACATATTTCCTAGAAAGGGGTTTTCTTTTTAATTGTCTCCAAAGTATATGCAAGGAAGGAATTATGAAAAAAATACAGGTATGAATTGGAAGACAGCAACAATAAAAATCCTGCACAGCTCTCTGTTGTGTGTTTTCCTTCCTTTCTTCTCCTTCCTTCCTTCCTTCCTTCCATCTTGCCCTCTTTACCTCCCTGTGTATCAGATCTGCATAATCTTTCTTTGTTTTGCAGTAAGAATAGTGGCTACTAATACCATGAACTCTGATTTCTACATATTCTTTTACTCCATTATTTAAAAAGTTAAAATATTATGAAGAAATCTTACTAAGACATGAAAGTTAGAATTTCTGATTCTGTAAGTTATTTGGGATTTGGATAGCTACACTTTTGTTCTTTATTAGAACTGAAAATAAAGGTCCAAAAGCATAAAAACTTACAACTGGAAATAAGAATCCTTGTTTTTCTTTCACTAAATTTCATCATAAATAGTCTTAGGTGCACTAAATGTTTTTTCAATCATTTTGAGCCCATTTATCTCAAATTATGTCTAGGAAATCTAATTTCTAAGGTACATCTCTTCCACACCTATTTTCTTTCACCCTGAGGGTTATTCACCATCTCAAATCCTTCACTGGCTTTTTTCCTCTAAGGAAAATTCTGAACTGGGAATCTTGTAGGAAAGAAATGCACTACTAAATGGACAAGCACATTCTCTTCATTAGCATACCAGACACTATGTACAATTTTGCATTGTCTCCTTCTGCCTGCTGCTGAATAAAAATTATTTCCTAATTTTCTTTAGTGAAATATGATTCCTAGAATGTATGATAAATGCTAAGGATTTTGCTACAGCTAAATGATATGACAGATGCAGTTAGATGACAAATTGTTATTTAGTCTCTTGGCCTAAAATACATGGGATACAAGCCTTTAATTTTTGGTGTAACTAATTACTGTAGATGTATAATTGCTTGTCACTCAGTTTTTTGCTGTATTTGAGATTTGTTTTCTCTTCTGTGTAATTTCTAACTTGGGAGAGAATGTAATCCAATGAATTTATCACAAAATTCCATTAACATTATGTGAATATGAAATCATGAAATAATATATAGAAAGTCCTTGTATATAATATTATCAGTATAATTTCACCTAGATCTTTTGTTTTTACTTATGAAGGAATAAAAACATGGAATGACTTGTCAAAGGTTGCATAGAAAAAACCCTAACCTCTTGGTTCTTATGAGTCTTGAGTGTGACTCCAGTGGCTTTTTCCATCATCTCACACTACTTTAATATATTTGTAAATCTTAAAATTTTTCTGTATTTCTGTAAGGTTTTTCATGAATTCTCCTGGTGTTCTCTATGGTGCTGGTTCTTGAATGTTCCCCCAGGCCCATGCATAAAGGCCTCAGCCTGTGGTGCTACTGGGAAATGGTGAAGCTGTTAGGAAGCAGGGCCTCCTGGGAGGAAGTGAAGGCCCTGGTGGTATCCTTAAAGGGAAAAATGATGTCCAAGCCTTTCCTGTTTCTCCATTTGCTTTTCCACTTCCAAGAGGGGAACAGCTTTTCTCCACCACAGGCACCCACCAAAAGCAAATAGGGCAATAAATGATGGAAGAAAACCTCTAAAATTGAGTCAAAAGAGGCCTTTCCTCCTTATAAATTGATCATCTCAAATATTTCATCACAGTGATGCAAAGATGACTCACAAATGTGTTCATCCAAGCCATCATGGAAATGGCCTAGTACAGATCTAACTTGCTAAATTTGGCTTGCTTTCAGGATTATTTTTAGTTCCTTTCAGGTTTTAATGTGTACTGTTACATCAAGGTAAACAATGAGGGGGATAAGTTTTCTCTCTTTCCTTTTCCCTTGCATCTTAGATCATGCATAATATTTCTCAAAGTTTAGGTAAAATTAGCTGCTACCAGTACCATGAACTCTGGTTTCTCTATGTTCTTTTACTCCATTGTTTATTATTTGATGACATAGTGCTGTGGATGAAAAAAGATGTTTCTTTTTCATATTTCACAAGGAATATCATATCCAGATAATGGGACTAAAAATGCCAATCCAAGCTCCTCCCAAATATGACTCTCCTCTGCAAAGGTGCAAGTTATCCTAGCACTCTGTAATTGCTGTCCATAATGCTAAATGTAGCTCTGCTGCAAAATCTCCTTTCCAGTTGAGTAGATTTTTTTAAAGCAAAACATTTATTGGTACATTTTAGATATGCATAATGACAACATTCATCATAGGAAATTTGTACCTGTACATGGTATATCTTGCTTCTTCTTTTTTCCCATTCTGACCCCTCTTCTTCCCTTTCTTATTTACAAAAGCTTTGTTTCCTTTTTTTCCCTTCTATTAGAAACAATTAAGCAGTCTGGAATAGTATCTAACTCTGTTTTTCAAGAGTTTTTCAGAGTCTTAGAAGCAGCTGTGTAAGATCTGCAACTCTTTCAAAAATGTAAAAACTCATAAAAGTAGCTTTAAAATAATTTGTTTCCAACTGTAACTGAAGTTAAAAATGTACAGTTCATATCACCAGGAAAATCAGATTTAAATTTAATTGTACTTGTTCTACCTCCCCTAAAATAATATCATCACATGCCTTTTACAGATAAAGCAAGGTTTTTTATGATACTGTCTTTAGTTATGTTTCCAACAGAAATTAAAGTAGCATAGTATGATATAATATAACTCTCAATCAAAGGAATAAAATTAGTCATAGAAAATTAAGTACAATGCACCCTGGAGAGACAAGAATACCAGGATGGTATTACAACTCAGTGTTGAATTGGAATCTATGTGAAATGACCAAGAAAGAGTAGATATGAACAAATATTGAATGCATCTTCATTCATGGTGTGAATTTTTATATGTTGCATAGTGTGAATTAATGCTTGAGAACGGAATTGCAAACTGCCAGTTGTGCCCCTCATCTCTCTCGGATAAGCAGTAGTTACATTTTTACTGGTACCCAAACTGCTGACCTTAGTCTCCACCAAAATTTCTCTGAAATGTGATGTCATGTGCTTAGTGGAGATATCAGTTTCCATTTCATATATTTTATTTACAATAGTTTCCACCTCATTCAGAATGGAGTTATGCTGAGATGAAGTCCTAAGAGGGAGTTCTAAAATGTACATTGGAGTACTGTTCTATTATATAATGGATACATTCAACCTCTTTGTGTTTCAAACTGCCTAAAAAGTGAAGGAAGACAATAAGTGAGTGTAGGGCAATTTAAAGCAACCAACAACCATAAATGTTGCCATAATTTGTTCAATGTCTCTAACCATATATTTTGTCAGTTGTTTTTCATGTTACTCTCTGCAAGCTTCTCTTTCTACCATTTTTTCTACTTCCTCATGTTTTTGGTATTCTGATACTTCCTAGGATGTGGGCGTGTTTTGATAATTCTCTGGGTGTAGTCACTACTGATAGCATTACTCATCATTTTTATCATACTTGTGATTTCTCAACTGTCTCCATCCCTGTCATGGAACATTTTCCCATTAGAGTTAAAAACATTTTATTTGTGTCTTTTGGCATCCTCATTAGTAGCTCCACAGGGAAATTTTATTTCTTTTAGAGTGTTCTTCTGAAAGCATTCTCTCACTTTCATTCAATGAAACTACATTAACGCCTTCCTGCCACCAGTATCTATATAATCCCCAAATGTTAGTATTCCTCTATACCATGCTGTCTTCTCTTATCACTCTTACATTTCTTAGGTGGTTTTGTCCAGTCTCAAGCCCATCATTATTCCTAATGTGCTGATGGCTTACTCAAGCCGTTTTTCCTAAACTGATTCTAGGTGACCAACTGGTACTGTAATATATCTACTTGAGTCTCTTGATGGCTTTTCAAATGTAACATCTCCAAAATTGAGCTCACATTCCTGTCATAACACACACACACACGCACACACAGACACACATGCACACACACACACACACACACACATTGTTATCTCAGTGTTCCTCTTAGAGAATGGGACCAATATCCATACATTTAGTTATATCAAACTTCTAGTAGTCACCTTCATTCCATGTTCTCCCTCAACAACTACTCCCTCCTCAATATTTATACACAGAAATCCACTATTTCCTATCCATCCCAGCTCCTACATAACTATTGGATCTTCTCACACTTCCTTACTTCTTGACCATCATGGCTGTCTCCTGAACAGCCGCAACAGCCTTGTTCCTGTTGTCCAACATTATCATCAACCACAGTGTTCTTTGAAAATCATGTCGCCATATTTTAAAACATATTTTATTATGAGGATTTAAACAGTTCAATAACATTTCATTACCACTAACTTGACATTAATTCATGACAGATCTGATCTCTAGTTCCTCTCTCATCCTTTTCCTAGTTGCCTTTAGGTTCTATCTTTTGAATATATTGATTTTTAAAATTCATTAAGTAGGTCATATTTTGCCTTGAGTTCTGATCATCACTTGCTCTTCTTTTTACAATGAAATCTCAACTATCTTCCTTCCACGTGGCTACTTCATGTTTTTCATTCCACTCTCAGGTTATAAGAAACTCTTTTTGTAGCTCTCTCGCCTCCTCTCCTCTCCTGGTACCTAGTGCACAGCATTAGATAATTTACTTGTGAACACTTCTTTCTTGCAGTCCTTTTTACAATTAAAACATTTCTCTGCACAGATTGGCACATTAGGAGAATGAAAGAATGAAAATTAAATGTTATTTTTTTTTAGAGTAAGCATTTATCTGTGGGACTATGATAACACAACCTTGCAATAGGCGCATAACCAGAGTCATGTATATGTTTAGTGTGTCTGCAGAGGAGTGGAGAGGGGAAAGAAAAGTTTGATTCCCTAAGTGGAAAGCAGTTTTGGGCCTTTTTCAATGCTTCAACTAAATTAAAATTGATAAAAGTTAAAAAGCAGTTTTAGACTTTTGCTTATCATGAAGAAACTGTTTGCTTATTTTGAACTTCTGATTTTGCTCTTTTCAGCATTTTGGGAGTACTTATTTAAGAGCAGTGGAAGAATTAAAAAGACCAGAACTCTGCAGATTTTAAATGAATTCTTGCCAGAAAAAAAATCAGAGAAACTTTCATGTTTTTCTTTTTATTTATTCTCAGTAGTAAGTAGATAAGCTATAAAGAACATCTTGGGATACTCAAATACAAAATAAGTTTAGAATCAATAATATGACCTTTTATAAAAATCAGAAAATCTGTGTTGCTAATTATAATTATCTTAGGTGAGAACAGAAGAGAATTTACATTATGTTTACTCTTATCTGTAAGAAATACTCTGGACAGTTTGGGAAACAACCATGGAATTAAAAATTTTAGCAATGAAACTATATTCAGAATAAGTAGTTTTTAGATAACTAAAATTATTTATATGTAATTTTAATTGTGCATCCATAATGTAAATACTGAGAATTTTGTAGTAAAATTTATTGCCTATATTACAGAGTATAGAGTATATGTGTCTGTATACCCTGATTATGCACTATTTGACATGATAAAACATGAAATATAAACTAAATTATGTATTTTTGGATCTTGTAATTATTATGTTATTTCCTTAGATAATAGTAAAAAAACAAGAATTAGTTTTCCAACAGGAACCATACATATAAATAGGGATTTCAAGAAAGATTCTTTTTTTCTATATAATAGTACTCATTTATATAAGAATCTTTGCACCAATTTTATTTCTTTGCCTTTGCAAATACATTTGAGTCTTGCAATTTTATTTTTACTTCTATTTTTAAAAAATGAGATAGTGAAGTATAGGAATCATTCAAAATATATCTTTCTAAAAATTAGTCCAATGTATACTTGGAACTTCCATTTTGTTCACTTCCAAAGTCCTGTGCAAAATGTTGATTAAAAACAACCCAATTTCTAGGCAATAATTGAAAGTAAATCATGGAGTGAGAGAGATAGAACGCAGGTTTCTATTTGAACGTGTTTTCGACTCTTTCAGATAAACACTAATAGAATACCTAAGGGAAGGGGTAGGGATGACCTTAAATAAGAAACTGGGATGGTCACCTGCCCCTCCAGAATCCTCTTCTAATATGAAATTTTAAAAAATGCATCCTTTTAAAATATTTTCCCTTTTAGTTTATTAGATTTTACTTTCTAGAACAGTATTATGTTCACCGCAAATCTGAGATGAAGATACAGAGAATTCCCCTGTACCCTCTGCCACCATACCAACAACATTCCTCACATCGATACCTACCACTGTAATGCCATACTTTTACAAAACTGATGAGACTACATTGGCACATCGTTACCACCCCAAATCTATAGTTTACATTGAGATTGATACATGATATTGTACATCTAATGTATTCAGCAAAACATATAATGATAGATATACAGTAAGCCCCTGCTTTATGAATGAGTTTCATTCAGGGAGAATCGATTGTAAATCGGATTCCTTTGTAAGCTTACAAAGTAAGTCTTATACAGTACACTGGTGAAAGTGCAAAATGTGAATGTTTGTATTTGTGTATATATCCCATTATACTTTCAGATAGACTAATTCTCATGCCTAAGAATACTTTGTGTTCCCCTTATGCATTCCTCCTTTCTCTATAACTCCTAGTAACCTGATCTCTTTGCTACTTCAATAGTTTTGCTATTACAACAATGCCATATAATTGGAATCATACCGAATGTAGCTTTTTCAGCCTGATTCGTTTCACTTGGTAATAGGCATTTATAGTTACTTCATGTCTTTCTGGGCTTCATTTCTTTCTTGTTCTCAATAATTGCCCATTGTCAATTATAACAGTTATTAATAAGACACTAAGAAAGTCGAGGTGTCTTTCAAAGTGGCTGTCTCCTTTTGTATTTCCTCAAGCAATGAAGGAATGTTCCTTTTTATCTACTTCTTCAAAAGCATTTGATATTGGCTGTGTTCTGGATTTTGGCCATTCTAATCATACATAGTATACTCTCATCATTTTAATTTGACTTTCCCTGATCACATATCATATAGAGCAAGTTTTCATATTCTTATTTGCCATATGTGTATCTTGTTGGTGAGATGTCTATTAATATCTTTGATCTGCTTTTAATTAAGTTGTCTGTTTACTTATGGTTGAATGTTAAGAGTTCTTTGTATATTTTGAATAGAAGATCTTTATTTGGTATGTTATTTGGATATTTTCTGCCTGTTTGTAGCTTGCATTCTCATTACCTTGACAATGTCTTTGAAGAGCAGATTTTAGTTCTAACATAGTCCAATGTATCAATTGTTTCTTTCAATTATTGTGACTTAGGTGTCTTAACTATACAGCTATTGACAAACCAAGGTCATGTATATTTCCTTCTCTTATAGTTTCATAGTTTTGAATTCTACATTTAATCTGTGATATATTTTGCGAAGGGTGTAAGATCTATATTCAGACTGTTTTGTACATGGTGTACAATGATTCCAGTATCCTGCGATGAAAGATTACCCTTGGGCTTTTACCAAAGATCAGTTGACTGTATTTATTTATGGAGATCCATTACTAATTCTCCATTCTGTTTCATTCATCTATGTTTTGCTTCTTTCACTAATGCTACAGTGTAACTATAGATACATAGTATCCCTTGGACTCAGTTTCAGTTTTACTTTGCTGAACTTCAATACTGTGTTGGCTATTCTAGTCATTTAATTTTTCCATATTAAATATGGAATAAGTTTCATGATATGCCTAAAATAATGTGCTGATAATTTGATAGAAATTACAGTTAATATTAACCATTTTTAATGGATTCAGTTTGTTGTAGCCTATAAGTCAGATTGGAAGTTCTTTGCCTTTTCAAATTTAGATAAACTTGCTTGAACCATTAATTATGACATTTGAAAATGTAATGCTTTCTCTATGTTTTCAGGCTTTCTTCTCCTTGTACTTCCTGTCTTTCTCCTTCTTTCTTTCTCCCTCACCACCCGGTCTTGTGAGAGTGTGTATGTCTGGGGGCGAGGGTTGTGCAAGTAAATGAAGATATAGCTTACATCTGATTTGGACACACTACTCAAAACTAAGCAGAATTAGCTTAAATTAAGTATATTAATGCCACTTAGGTCATATTTTTCCTTCTGCATTATCTTCAAGCTGTCTTTTTCAAGTCCCATCAAATAAGTTATATTCACAAGACACTTATGTGCACTGAAAAGTTACATAAGGTTTTAGAAGATGAGGGAATATGCACAAGGATCCAAGTTTTCATAATTTTGCTTCCTTCACTTCTCTTCTTTCTCTACATTCCTCCAAAACCCTGTTTTTCCTCTGCCATCATTTTTGGTTCACGATCTCCTCTTTCCCCTCAACCATAAGGAATCTATCAAGACATTTCTTTACACAAAAACTACTCTCTTGCTAAAGCATTCTGTCTTCAGCTTCTCAAATGTAGCAAAACCAAAAGAACTTTACCAAATCACAATAAAACTCTATCTCATTAAAAAAACTGATAGCTCTATTAATTTATTCAAACATTTTTGTGTTTTTCTTTTGGTACCGGGGATCAAACTCGGGTCCTTGCACTTGTGCAGCAGGCGGTGAAACCACTGAGCTAAATCCCTGGCCCAGCTCTATTAATTTATACTGCCTACCCTTTTTGATAAAGTTACAGTTACACTGAGTTTTAATAACACTGGGAGAAAAGCAGTAGCAGTAAAAAGAAAAGTGATACAATTAAACAATCAAAAACAAAATCTAAAATTGAAGAACCCTAATTAGCAAAACAGACTCCATATTGCTGCTGGATGACCCACTTGCCTGCCCTTTAGATGAACTTAGAAGGAGGAAGCTTAGAAACCTCCTTCCCTTAGAAAGTCTCTTAGAAACAACAATCAATCAACTATTGTTTTACAAATGTTCTAAAGGCAGGACGTTCTGCTTCTGTACCTTTTGCTTGCTTTGCTAGTTCTATCCCATGGGGGGCGGTGCCTAGAAACTGTTGGCCTCAAAGGTGTATAAAACATGTTTGTCTCCCCCGAGTTAGGGCTCGAGTCTGATGCTTGGCTCAGCTCTTGGATGGTAATAAACACCTGTGTGAATTTAATATTGGTCTCTGGTTGGTTCTTTCTCTCTGGGTGCAACATTCTTGGAGGCCGCAGTGAGATAGCCAGCTGCTGTGGAGCTTATTATCTTGGAGCCATTGTTTCTTTTTAGGAGAGACCAGGATTGGACATTGGTGGTGTTTGGCCCCTCTGGACACCAGCCTGTGGAAGGAGAGGCCATCCTGATGGTATTCTGGGGCTAGGACACCCTGACCGTATTCCAGGGCTCTGGGCTAGGCCGGTCCCAATTGGGCCCTATTGCCAATCAACCAACCTGCAGGAGTTTATCGGGAAAGCCTCTAGAGGTAAGAATCAAATGATTCTTAGTGCACTGTGGGTAGGTAGGAGGAAGCCAGACGTGGCACAGGTTCCCCTACCTAGAGTCTCTTCATGATGGCAAGCAGACTCACTGTGTTGGAGTCCTCAGAAGAGTGGCCAAAGTTTATCTTTGTCTGTTTATTGTTGTCTGTCTGCTTGCTCTGTGTGCCTTTCGTGTTTTCACAGGCTAAAATTATGGGTTCCTCACAGTCCACAGAAGGAACTCCACTTGATTGTGTTTTGAATAACTTCAAAAAAAATTTATTCCACAGACAGAGAAGATGAATATGGCATGAAATTTTCTAAAGACAAATTATGAACCCTGTGTCAATTAAAATGGCCCAGTTTCAGAGTCCATTGGCCCCCAGTGGGAACTTATTCTATGCACATTGCTCACAAGGTTAGGAATATGGTCACGGGAGTCGGGGCCCCACAGGTCCCGATCTATCTTTGACACTTGATTGGGACAGGACTACTTTCCATCAGCCCCATCTTCCTCCTCCCTTTTTCCTTTAAAACAGACAGAGCCCAGGGGAGGATTGATTTATGTCCCTTTTACAACTCCTGATCTTTACAATTGGAAACATCAAAATCCCCCCTTCTCTGAAAAACCTCAGGCATTAATCTCTTCTTGAGTCTGTTTTTCATACCCATCAGCCAACCTGGGATGATTGCCAGCAGCTTTTACAGATCCTGTTCACCACTGAGGAGCCGGACCACATTTATCAACAGGCAGTCAAAGAGTCATTCCTGGAACCGCAGGGTATTCAGGCTGGGCTGAAGTAGCAGTTCTGTTGTGGCACCCTGAAAGGGACCCCAATGATGATGATGGTAAGCGGAGGCTGCACTTATTAGGGGGACTCTGGGCAGCTGCTAGAAAGCCCACTAATTTGAGTAAGGTAAGTGAGGTTCGCCAGGGAAAAAACAGAGTCCCTGGCTGTGTTTTTAGAGAGACTCTTGGAACTCTATGGAGTTTTCACTCCTATTGACCCAGAGGCTCCCAGAAATGCAGCAGTTTAAATTTGGCCTTTGTTTTCCAGTCAGCCCCAGACATTAGAAAAATATTACAAAAATTGGACTTAGTTATACCTCACATTATTGCTCCTCTGTGTTCTGAATCCCTGCATGAAATAGACACAAGAAAACTCTACCTTGTTAGTCATTTAGACTACAAGGATATAAGATGCAACCAGAATGATCAGAAGTACATTTCCAAAATAAATTGATCATACTGTTTGCATAACCCATTAAATAGAATGGCTAAGATCCTGGCCCACAGTATTTAATGGAAAGCAATTATGCTGGAACTATTTTGTCTTCAGGGAATTACAAAAGGCATACTAAAGAACCAAAGACCACAGAACTTCTGTCCATAGACTTTCCCCTGATTCCAATAATTTTTTGAAGCATGCTATGTTAGTCAAATTTTCATTGCTGTGACAAAATATCCAAGATAAAAAACTTAAAAGGTGAAAAGATTTATTTGGTTTCCTAGCCTCAAATGTTTCAGTTCAAGACCAGTTGAGCACTTCTGCTGTTTTTCAGCCTGAATCAAGGCAGAACATCATGGTGGGGACCATCAGATGGAGCAAAATTGTTCAGTTCAAGACAGCCAGAAAGTAGAGTGAGAGCTTGCTTCTGTAACAAGTGCCTTTCTCCAAACTTACTAAGCTATGAATCATAAACAGGTTTATCTATTCATGAGCTCAAGGCTCTCATGATGCAGCCCTTCATAAAGGCTTTACCTCTGGATATTGATTCTTTAGAGACAAAGCCTTCAACACCTGAGCTTTGGGGGGATATTTAAGACCCAGGCCACAACACAAGTGATAATAGACTAAATACTGACTCTTTGGAAATTTAAGAATAAGAACAGAAAAAAAAGAACAGTATACTAATGTCAGAATAACTTTCATGTATTCATTAAAGATTCTTTCTTATATACATGTAAAACAATTGCATATACTTTATTATATCTGCACATTATATTTCTTAGCCATATATTGAATCCTTTTTTAAATTGGAGGACCTAGTACATAAGAAGTTTAACCTAAAAGAAAATCTATTATTCATTTGTTTATTTTATTAAGACTAGGAACATATAGATTGTTTTCCTTTATTGTTTTTTGGCTTTTGAGGTGCTACAACAGCAATGAAGATTAGTAATGATCCATATTAGTTGAGTAGTAAAAGCTCTTCTTGTTTTCTCTGTATTTGGCTATGTTTTATGAGGAAAGATATATTAAGAAAAAATGTGATTTGGCCATTCACTGCTTCTTGTGTAACTAAAGTGGAATTTGAAAGTTTTTAACTTCATTTTAGAAAATACACACAACTTCAGATATCCCTGGCTGTGCACTGACTAGCATCTGCAGCTGGCCACATGAATCTGTTGTCTTATTTTTAATTTTTAAGTGTTCTTGGTGCTTGAAGCTTAAATCTTTAGTCCAATATATTTTGTTGCCCCCCCCCATTGTAGAAAAAGTCCTGGTGCTAGTCCCTAAGAAACTTGACTATACCTAAAGATATGTTCATACAATAAACACATCTGAGATCTGGTTATGACTGGCATTGATCTCAGTCATGCTGGTTTCCTCTACAGACTCTTTGTAGCTCTACAGGGACACTAGCAAGCCTTTTAGGTGTTTCTGATTCTATAATAAAACAAAAGTCTCTCTAGAGAAATAAAACTCAAATGCTTCCCTCTGCTGAGTAGAGCACCACCACCAAGGTTGCTTTGATGAGTCCTTTGTCAGGCAACGTACCAGACCCTTAGGGCTCCAAGTGAATTGTGACCTGACATATTTTACCTTAACATGAATGCTTCTTTCTTGCAAATGACCCAGACAAAATATACAGGACATCTGTCTGCTAGTCATTTCTCTGTCCTTTGTATCTCACCCTTTACTCCTCTAAATTCCCTAGTGTCAGAAAAGATCTGGCTTCCTTATTTGATTTTCCTATTTGAACCTCTAGGCTTCAACCTACACATTCTAGCAGTATGGTAAACAGACAGCTAAAGGAATTTGACAGTCTTTTCCCATTACAATACTGTAGATCTCAAGGTTATTGATTTACTTCCAAATCATGTTTTTAAATGTAAAAGCTGAATCTTTCCTTTGATTCTTTCTGTAACTACTCCTAGTCTTCTTCAGGCAGAAGGACAGAGTAGGTAAAGAGCTTGTGATACAAAGAATGTTTCAAAGGTTAAAGAAAAACATACACATGTTAACAACCTTCGACCATCACATTTGTTACTGGCTTTTTCCACTTTATGCTTTCACAAGTAGATCATGAATATAAAGAATGAAATTCAAAAGAAAATGTCCTTCTATGAATTTATCTAAGTCATAATATATATTGCCAAGGGCTGGGGAGAAAGAAGAATTGCTTCATGGTTACAGAGATTCAGTTTTAAAAGAGGAAAATGGGTATGGAGATGGGGGGTGATGATGGCTGTGCAAGATTGTGAGTGCAGTTTTAAATACTTTTTTACTTTTAATTAATGTATGTTAATTTCACATATTAATGGGATTCAGTATAACATTTCAACACAAGAACACTGTGCACCCATCAAATCTAGCTTCCCTCTATCCTATATGCCTCTCTTGATTCCCAACCTCTACTAATAACTTTTCTACATTCAGGTTGACTATGCATGTATTTATTATTATTATTTTATAGTAAAACAAAATTTTATAACAGAATGATAAGAGAATGAGTAGTTAATACACTGTGTTTCATTATCTTCAGAGTAGTTAATAAGAGTACAAAACAGACAAAAGATTCTCTCTTACAAAAAAGAGACAGAGAATAGTACAAAACTTCCTTTTCAAGGAACTAAGAGAAACAAAGGCTACTGAACTGTACAGTTAAAACAGTGAAGTGGTAACTTTTATGTTATATGTATTTATCACAATAGAAATTTGTAAAATAATGAGGCTAGTTTAAAGTGACATTTCCCCTATGAAGCCTCAGGAGACTTCCTGACATGGTTAGAACCTATGCATGAGCCCTAAGTACTCTGCAGGATCCTGAAACTCTGAATTTGTTGCCCCTTCCTAGGGCTTAAAATACCCAGTGGGCAAATAATCTTTACTCATCACAACATATAGCTCTTTGTGATGGCATAAACAAATCAATAAATATTAATATTCTGTTAAATGCTTCCCTTAATCATAGATAAGGGAATTTAGGAATTAACTATTGACCCTCTCACTAAGTCAATGTGGGAGTCATGCACTTAAGTCCCATTCACCTTATATGCACCAGGACAACCACAGCAGTATTTAAAATAATTGTACCAGTGACTAAAAGCCACTTTAACAGGCATCCTGAGAACATATCTCCTGTTCTAGCAAAGCACCACATTTAGCTGATTTCTTTTAATTTGGGGGGGATTTTTTGGTACCGGGGATTGAAGTCGGGTCCTTGCACTTGCGCAGCAGGTGGCAAAACCACTGCGCTACATCCCTGGCCCATACCACACTTAGCTGAAAAGAGTTATGGAGGTTGATGGTTGTGCTAAATTTGCAGTGTCACCAGATATAAGAACTAACAAGAATGCATGGCAGGTCAGGTCACAGGCTCTAACATACTGCACTCTTCCAGGGTTTCCTTAGATTGACGGGTGTCTATAGCACATTCATTTTTAAATATTTTCAATGGCATCACTGAATGGAGGGTATGGAATTAATGTCAAGAGAATGAGTTTTTTAAATTGTTTACACTTTATAAAGTGCACAGCTCTGATTGCCGTGCACTTGAACTGTGCCATACATGTAACTAGGTAAAACTTTTTAAATTAAAATTTAGAGATATTTCCCATACCTTGAAAAGGAAATTATCTAGAATTACTGAGCATAGTTCATGCTGCATATACTATATAAGGTAGAATTTGTATATTTTTAAGTAAAGTACAACTTTAACAGTAAATATAAATTCTTAAAATGCACATAATGAAAATATCATGAAGGTTTTTACAAAATAAAATCTGGATTATATTATAAATGTAAATCTTTACAGTATTTTAATTAAGATTGTAGATCAGTGATCTCTTTTAAAGGAAGAGCTTGTCTGGTTAAGTTTGAAGCACTTAAACATTACAATAAACAACAGACTATATGAAAATAATTCCTTGGAAAAGCCTGTAATGATAATACACTGTTTGCAAAGACCACTAATTAAATGCTTATGACACATCAATGAGGCAAGGCATCAGGGGCAACTTATTTACAGTATAATTTAAAGGAGAAGGTACATATAAAAGGACATGGAGTCACATGAAAGATATTCTAACAAACTAGCTGAGGAAGCTAACTATAAGTGAGAAGATTAGTCACCACCTATCCTTCCTGGTAAAACAGAATACCTTTAATTTCAAGTTTTAGGTATACGGTAATATGAAAACAATTTTTAAATGGTAGGAAAGAAATATTCTCAATTTGTACAGATAGGTAGAAAGTTTCTTTAATGTATAATTTGGTGCCCTTGAAAGAAGCTGAATGTTAGAACGCTCTGATTTTCTAGACCCTGTGAAAATTAACTGAAGCATAAATCAACTAAAGACAAACTAGTGGAGCTAGTTTGAGTGGAGCTAGAATGTTACCATGTTAGAAATATCAAATAACCTTCCTCAACAATTGAAAATACATTCTTGTACATACTAAGAGCCTAGATACTAGTTCTTTAAGATATTTAGGCAATGATATTTAATATGAAATTTTTATTTGCTTAAAGGTTGTTTGGCTCAATATATGTATAGTATAATATATATAGTATATGTATGTATATATTATATATACTGTACATGCATATCTGCATCTTTATGAAAACAATTATTGAGAGAAATCATTAGCTCTTCCAGTTAGAGAGAGAAATTTTATCTATATTGTTCTGTATTCCAAAATGTTTTTATCAGTTTTCAATCCCTCATAACACGTTTGCAGGGAGAATTGTTTGGGATGAAACAATGGAAAGTGAATAGCTTTGGAATACAAGGCAGAAAGAGTCAGAGATAATCACTGAAGTTCACATAAGATCTGCAAAGTTCAAGGTCAAATTTATGCATCTGCCAAATTCTTGTACAAACTCTGCCTTGCCTTGTGTTACCCAAACACATTCCCTAACTTTCAGCCAAAGTCAAAAGATTTTTAGAGTATGACTAACCTCAATAGTCTTCTTCTTTTATGGAGAGACAAAACATTTTACATAGGATTTTTTCATTTACCAAATGAAATCCAGATATGAACTGAAGTCTAGATATATTTTGTTTGTCTGAATGTAGCACTACCAACATATTTGGGGATTTGACACTTGCAGTAAAGTTAACTGGTGGTCTTAGTTTCTGTGATGTACATGTTTTGAACTTTTACTGTCTACAGATATTTCAGAATTAATTCTGATGTGGCTGCATGCAGCTGCTTATTTAGATAAATGTCATTTTATCAATAAATACATGTTTACCTTTGAAATTAAAAAGAAAGTTTAAACTTCATCTGTCAAACAACATGATAATATAAAATTTATTCTCATTAATTGGTATTGAGAAAATTAATAATAAATTTAACTTTTTTATTTGCAAAAACATATATTCTAGAATATTTGGCCTAAAATTCAAAATGCATAATGGTAAATATGGAAATTCTATTAGTATAGGTTTTGAGAAGATGGGAAAAAATGAGAATCTGTTATTTACTTTCTTAAACAATTGTATAATGTATCATTAAATTTTCTTAATGAACAAAATTATGGCACATAATTTTTGTCAGAAAATTATGATGCAGTATTACTGTGCACTATTCTACCTAACATAGAAAAGAAGAGACATTTATGTGCTGTACATGATCCCCACAAATAATGTGGCTACTTGCTATGTGAATGTACTTACTTTTATTAAAATATTACATATCTTCTAGTTTTGTCACTATATTTGGCTATAATAAAGTACAGCTGGCCAGAAGGTATTTTTCTGTGGTGTGATGTCCAAAATTATCAGTCAGATTGTTCTAGGAGGGAATTTGTAGTTAAATTCACTCTGATATTTTGTAATTAGTTTCTCAGAAATGAAAGCAATATTTTGAAAAGTATATGCAGATTTGAATGAGAACAATTAAAAAGTATTTTAGCGCTTGGTTTCTTTATTAGCTGGTTCTTTATAATGTTATTTTTCAATTATTGATTTTTGTAATTACTGACTTTTACTTGAAAATTAGAAATTCTTGTAAGCAACATCGATTATGCAGTGAAATTGGATGTGCTAACAATGTGGTAAGTGAATTTATTTATATTTTTCTCATATTTAATGAAACATAGGGCCAGAGATATGATTCAGCAGCACAGGCCCTGCATGGCAAGTGCAGGGCCCTGGGTTTGATTCCTAGTACAGAAAAAAAAAAAGAGGAACATATACACATATGTATACACACACACATGAGAAAGCAAAGTACTGATCCCAAATTTTATATTGTTGTTCTGAATGAACTTCATTTTCATCTTTTAAAATTATCAGAAAAGAAAACTTTCTTTCCCTACTTAAAACTAAATTCTAAAGAAATTTCATGCATAAGATTTTACTTCTAGATTTAAGGCTGGTAATGCTTTAACAGAACCTTCAGGAGGTAAAGCCTAATTGAAAAGATTATTGAGCCATGCCCTTGAAGAAGATATCAGGATTTTAGCCTCTTCCTTTCTCTCTTTACTTCCTGGCTGGCATGAAATGAGCACCCTCTTCTACCACATGGCTATACCATGGCACACTGTACCGCCAAAGGCCAAAAGTAACATGGCCACACAACCATGGACTGAAACTTATGAAACTGAGCCAAAATAATTTTCCCTTAAATTGTTTACATTAGGTATTTTGTCATAGTGATGGAAACCAACATAATGTTATATTTGTCATACATCAGAAACATTTTTAGAACACTGTAAAATTTTGATCAGATCAAATGGATATTGAACTGAAAGATTTTAGGTGAATAAATTATTTTAGCATGTTATTGCAACTGATAATGCACTTTATGAACTTCATTGGCCAAGCTCTCAAGTAACAATACAGTAATAGTTATTTTAACATAATATTTTTTCAACAATCCACTACTAAAAGAAAGATTCGAAGAACTTTCATGAGAGTTAATTGCTATTATTGAAAAATTGTATTTTATAAGATTTAAAGTAAACTGACAGTATTTTAATGGGAATAGTAGTTTATTACCTCTATTTTCTTGTAACCATATTTCCCTATTAACAAAAACATTGTTTCATACAATGTCCAGAATCATATCAAAAGTCATTCAAAGGCAGCCTGCATGTACATCAGATTTATTGAGACATTAGAACTTCATTTCATGAATTCCAAATGTTCAATTATAGCTTTGGGAGTTTTTATGGGTTTTCAAAATTTGATTCTTTGGTTGTTGGAAAATTAACCAGCATATTGTTGGTACCTAAGATTTTAGCAAATAGTCGTCAAAATATGTAAGAGAGAAAAATCCATATTCCTGGGAAAAGGAAGAACATTTACAAAATAGATTTTCTGTAAACTGTATGCTTTCAAATACATTTAGGAAAAATGAATCTGATCATATACTCAATTTTGATATATCCTGAGAGGATACTTAATCTGAAAGCCCAAAAAAGATACACTAAATTTGTAGACCCAATTATCAATTTTACCAACAACTATTGTGTATAATTCAGGTTTATTCAATCACAAGAGAAGTGAGAAGCAATTTATTCCCTATGTCAAATTTTATCTTCATTGAAACAATATATAAACAGTGAAAATAAGCAATATCATAAAATAGCATCAACTAAACTGTGGTTTAAAAGGTTAATAATTAACAACGTAGAGTACATTTTACCATGTCTTTTTTTTTTTTTGTACCAAGGATTGAACTCAGGACCTACACTTGCCAGGCAGACACTTCTGGCCCTTTACTATGTCTTTACACACACACACACACACACACACACACATATATATATACATAAATATAAACAAATATTCATATAGATTATAGTTATAAATTACATTTATATATATTTTTACACAGCTGCGGTGGGAATGGTTTAATCTTGAATTTTGAAATATTTGAATCCTATGTCTTCACAGAAAATCAAATAGTCACTGTTTGAATCTTCAGCAGTGACCTGCATTTTGTTTGTATAAGATGCAAAAGACTGATTCTTAAGTCGTAATTTTGAAAGATCCAAATTTGTGGTGGCATTTGTAGCAAATAGATCTAAAGGTGGGGTAGTGCTTGAAAATCACACTAAGGATTTGAATTCACACTTGTAAAGTGTATACCATCTGGAAAATAAAACAGTTAAATACTGTGTGTGATTTTCATCTGTAAATTGGGGAAAATAATTCTTACCTTTTAGGATTTATTGCAGATTAAATAAGATGGTAAACACATGCTTGTTTTTACTGCATAGTATACATTATATGTGAAAAATAAACATTAATCCATTTTCTTCTCTCTGCCAAATCTTTTGGTGCTATTTGGTGAATTAAGAGAATCTTTGTTTCAGTTTGTCATGTGTAAATTGGAAGAAAAAACATATTTAATAT
>NW_004624810.1:9828606-9843361 GCF_000247695.1 Heterocephalus glaber | reverse complement strand
AGATGAATGGTTAAAAAATTTGGTATTCATGCACAATAGAGTGCTATCTGCCATAAAAAATGATTAACTTGGGTCATTTGTAGGTAAATGGATGTACCTCGAGACAATAAATGTTTAGGAAAGTAACTTGGACACACAAGCTTAAATATCCCATGTTTATCTTATATGAATATATATATAATATGATATATATAAATAACATGATAATATATGATGAAATAAAAGATAATAGGAAAAATGAGAATGAAAATAAAAGGGCATTGTAATTCAGTGTGAACAATATATCTAAAAGTATACCTTGACTTAGTACAATTATCTTACATATTTTATATGTTCTTTGGCCTATTAGTCTGGTTTTCAATCTATATATATGATAATTATCTTTATGAGGTCTGATAGGATAAGGAAATGAATCTGTTGCTGCAAAAAAAAAAAAAAGAAGGGAGGGAATGGGAGGAAAAGAAAGGAATTGAATTGTGTTATGTACATGTACCAATCCCCTACAGTGAATGTAATCATTATGTACTGCAAACATATACCAATAACAAAATTTTTAAAAACAACACTTTTTTTATCCAGTCTCCAGTTGATGGGGAATTGTGATGCTTCCAAGTTTTAGCTATTACACATTGTGCTGCTATGAACATGAGTGCACATATACCACTGTGGTGTGATTCTTTTAATTCTTTGGGGAAGATATCCAGCAGGGGAATAGCTGGGTCCAATGGGACTTGCAGCCCTAGTTCTTTAAGGTATCTGCATACTGATTTCCACAGTGGTGGCACCAGTCTACACTCCTACCACCAGTGGAGCAGAGCTCCTCTGTTGCCACAGCCCTGCCAGCATTTGTCATTGGTTGATTTCATAATAGCAGCCATTTTGGGGGGGTGAGGTGGAATCTCAGCATTGTTTTCATTTACATCTCTCCAATGACCACTGATGTTGAACATTTTTTCATATGTTTATTTGCTACTTATACTTCTTTGTCTGTGAAATGTCTGTTCATTTCAGATGCCCATTTTTGGATTGGGCCTTTAAATTTTGGAGGTCTGATTTTTTAAAGTTGTTTATAGATTCAAGATAGTAGATCTTTGTCTGAGGAACAGCAGGTGAAAATTTTTTCCCACTGTGTTGTTGTCTCTTCACACTGTTGGTGGTTTCTCTTGCTGTGAAGAAGATTTTTAGTAAGAAGGGATCCCACTTGTTGACTGTTTGTGCTAGTTCATGGGCAACTCAGGTTTTGTTCATAAAATCTTTTCCTACACCAGTGTCTTCAAGGGTTCTGCCTAACCTCTGTTCCAGATGGTTCAGCATTTCTGTTTTAATATTTAGATCTTTAATCCATTTAGATTTTAGTTTAGTGCAAAGTAAGAGATATAGGCCTAGATTTAATCTTTTGCAAATTGAAACCCAAATTTTCTAGCACCATTTATTAAAGAGGCTATCTCTCTTCCAGTGAGGGTATTTGGCTCCTTTGTCAAAGATGAGGTGGCTGAATGTATCTGGAGCTATTTCTGCATCTTCTAATCTGTTCCACTGATCCTTGGTCTGTTTCTGTGGCAGTACCATGCTTTTTTTTTTATCACAGTAGCTTTGTAGTATAGTTTCAAGTTGGAGATTGTGTTACTCCCTGCCATGTTTCTGTTACCTAGAATAGGTTTGCTATTCTAGGTCTCTTCTTGTTCTAAATTAATTTTTGGATTGTTTTTTCAAGGTCCATGGAGTATGCTGCTGGTATTTCAATTGAGATTGCATTAAATCTGTATAGCAGTTTTGGAAGTATGGCCATTTTCACTATGTTGATTCTTCCTACCCAGGAGCAGGGTATGTCTTTCCATTTTCTGATATTGTCTTCAATTTCTCTTTTCAGAGTGCTCTAGTTTTCAGAGAAGTGGTCTTTGATTTCTTTTGTAAGGTTGATTCCTAGGTATAAAAGTGTTTTGGATGCTATTATGAAAGAAATTGTTGGCCCTATTTCTGTCTCAGTGAGTCTGCTTTTCATGGAGAGGAAAGCTATTGATTTTTGTGTGTTGACTTTGCATCCAGCTACTCTACTGAATTTGTTTATTAAGTCTAGAGGACTTATGGTGGAGTTTTGGGGGTCTTCTATATAGAGTATCATGTCATTTGGAAATAATGACAATTTGACTTCTTCATTTCCTCCTTTATTCCTTTCATTTCTTTCTTTTGCCTAATTGCTGTAGTTAATGTTTCCAAACCTATATTGAACAGGAGTGGTGATAGTGGACATCCTTATTCCTGATTTTAGTGGAAAGGATTTCAGTTTTTGACCATTTAGTATGATATTGGCTGTTGGCTTTTTATAGATGACTTTTATCAGATTGAGGTAGAGAAGTCAATTTTTATAGGGTTTTTATCATAAATGCATGTTGGATTTTGTTGAATGCTTTTTCTGCATCTATTGAGATGATCATATGGATTTTGTCCTTGACTTTATTCATATAGTGTACTACATTGATTGATTTGTGTATTTTGAACCATCCCTGCATCCCTGGGATGAATCCCACTTGGTCAGGGTGGGATTGATGATCTTCTGCATTTTATTTGCCAGTATCTTATTAAGGATTTTTGCATCTATGTTCATTAGTGAGATTGGCCTACAGTTCTTTTTTCAGTTGGGCCTTTCTCTGCTTTGGGGATCAAGGTGATGCTTGCTTCCAGGAATGAATTTGGGAGTATTGCTTCACTTTCAATTTCACTGAAGAGTTTAAACAGTAGTGGCAGTAGTTCCTCTCTAAATGTCTTGTAGAATTTAGCAGTGAAACCATCAGGACCTGGGTTTTTTTAGTTGATAAGTTTTTAATTATGTTTTCAATTTCATTGATTGATATTGGGTTGTTTAGAATTTTTAGGTCTTTTTGGTTCAACTTTGGCAATTCATATTTATCTAGGAATTTGTCCATTTCTTCTGTGTTGTCCATTTTATTGGTGTATAGGTTTTTGAAGTAGGTATTGATGATCCTCTGGATTTCTGCTAGGTCTGTTGTAATTTCACCCTTTTCATTCCTAATTGCATGGATATGGGCCTTTTTTTTCCTTTTTTCTGATAAGGTTGGCTAAGAGTTTGTGAATTTTGTTTATTCTTTTAAAGAACCAACTACTCTTGGCTTCATTGATTTTTTACATCAATCTCTTAGTCTCCATTGCATTGATTTCTGCTCTGATCTTTATAATTTCCTCCCTTATATGAGCTTTGGGTTTGTCCTGCTCTTCTTTTACTAGAAGCTTGAGGTTCAGCATCAGGTTGTTTAATTAGGCTTGCTCTGTTTTCCTACTATGAATATTCACTGCTATGAATTTCCTTCATAGAACTGCTTTCATTATGTTCCATAGATTCCAATGTTGTATTGTCCTTGTCATTTAATTGTAGTAACTGTTTGATTTCTTCTTTAATTTCCTCTGTGAACCATTGGTTATTCAGAAGTGTGTTGTTCAATTTTCATGTGTTTATGAAATTCTTGTGGTTTCTTTTGCTATTCATCTCCAATTTCATCAGACTGTGGTCTGATAATACAAGGGGTATAACTTCAATTCCTTTGTACTTACTTAAACATGTTCCATGATGAAGTATGTGGTATGTTTTTGAGAACGACCCATGTGCAGCTGAAAAGAATGTGTGCAGCTGAGAAGGTTCACCTCCTTGGCACTGGGGGTGGCTCTGCTACTAAAACTCTAAAGATTCTACAAAAAAATGCCTATTATATCTAATAAATAATTTTTAGCAAAGTGACAAATAGAGTCAACACACAACTAGCAGTAGCATTTCTAGCTAATATGAAAAATATTAAAAAAATTAAAATTCCTTTTACAGCCTCAAAAAGAATAAAATACTTAGAAATTAACTGTGAATGTGAAATACTAGTACAATGAAAAATATGTCTTATAATAAAGATGAAAAGCATTCCACATTTATAGACTGGAGAGAGCTTGGGAGTGTAAGCTGGTGCAACCACTGTCGAAATTAGTGTGGAGATACCTCAAAAATCTAGGATTAGATGTCCCATTTGACCCAGCAATTCCCCTGATGGGCATCTTACTAAAAGAATTAAAAGCATCATACCACAGTGATATATGTGTACCCATGTTTACAGGGGCACAATTTGTAATAGCTAAATTTTGGAATCAAACCAAATGTACATCAACTGATGAGTGGGTAAAAAAGGATGCGGTTCTTTCTTTCTTTATATAATGGAATACTATTTGGCCATAAAGAAGGATAAATTTGAGATATTTCTAGCTAAATGCATCTTGAAACCATACTCTTAAGTGAAATAAATTGAACACATGTGCACATACTGCATTGTTTCTTTGATGTGAGAAACTGAAAGTGTAAACAATGACAAAAATGTATAACAGATATTGTGAAATAGGAAGAAATTGTTCAAAATTATACTTAGTGTGAGATACTTTGTTAATTAAAATGTTTTATGCAGAAAAGGCATAGTATTATTAGGAAATGAGTTCAGAGATAGATTAGCAAATGAAAATATGTTCTTTGAAGATCATGATAGTGTGTTTACAATTTTTTTTTTTTGGTACCTGGGATTGAATTTGGGTCCTTGCACTTGTGTAGCAGGCAGTGAAACTACTGAGCTAAATCCCTGGCTCTACAATTGTTAATTATTTTTGTTATGAAAAATTATTTTTTCATATAATGGCTTTTATATTTTCTTTATTAATATCTACTTGTATTACATTAAAATAAAAATTTAAAATGAAAAAGAATTTAATTTGTAAAAATGCTAAATTTATTTTTCAGAATTTCCACTATTCTTAAAATTTGATCAAATTTGGTTATGATATAGTAGAAAGAAGATGTCACTTTTGTATTCAAAATCTAACATTTTGGTGAATATCTTGCATAAAATAAAAAGTAATTAAAACTAATAAAAATAAGATAAAATATGAACACTATTAAAAGATTTTTACAAATTTAATTCAATGACTTTCAAAATTCCAGTGATTTTTCTGAAAAATAGAGAAATTCTTCCTAAAATTCATACTTTTGGGTATTTCAAGAAACCCAAAATGGAAACAAAGATTGATAAAGAACCAATAACTATGTGTTTTCATAATTACTTCAAATCTACACTGATTATAGTACAGCCATAGACAAACACGATAGAATTGAAAACTCAGAAATATACTTTTGCATATATGGTCAATGGACTTTTTATTATAATTACATGGCCATTCAATGGGGCAAAAAATATTTTCTATAAATGGTACTGAGGAAAATGAATACACACATGATATAATGTGAAGATGGACAATCCCCTAACACCACATAAAAAGACATTAAAGATAGATTGATGACATAAATATGAGACCTGAAACTGTGAAACACTGAGAATAAAACATAAGTCCAAGCTTTTACAATATTAAATCAACACTGAGTCACAGACAACAAAAGAAAAAAAAAAGAAATTGTATTTCATGAAAAATTTTCAATGTGTATTAAAAGTCAGTACCAATAGAACAAAAAGAAAATTTACCAAATATTATTAAATATTTAAGGTCATATATCTCATAAGGAATTAATATCCACAATATATATAGAGCTAAAACAAAATTAAAAGAACTCAATTTAAAAATAAGTAAAGGACTTGAAAAACTACTTTTCTTAAAAATATATCCAAATTGTCAATATGCATGAAAAGATGCTCAACATCACTAATGATTAAAGAAATACAATTTGAAACTCTAATGATATACCATGTTATACCCACTAAGGTGGCTACTATTGAGAAAAACAACACATCCTAAGTATTGATGAGTATGTGGAGAAATTGGAACTCTTTTACAATATTTTTGGAAGTGAAAAGTGGTATAGTTGCTTTGGAAAATATGATTATTCTTTAAAACACCAAAAAATGGAATTGTCGTATGAACAAGAAATTTCATTTGTGTATATATATATCCAGAGATTCAAAAACTAGGTGTTGAACTAAGTTTCTGGACCCACATTCACTGCAGGATTATTAAAAGCAGCTAAAATGTGGAAGCAACCCAGTCATCCATAGATGCATTCAAAGATTTGCAAATATTATTTAACATTATTCTGAGATATTAATGAACATTATTCAGTCTTTACAAGGAAGGAGATTCTAATATATACTACAACATAAATTAAGCACATTATGCTATGTGAAATATACTAATCACAAAAATAAATGCTTCATAATTTTATTTATGTAAGTACATGTAGTTAAAATAATAGAGACAGAAAGTAGAATGGTGGTTTTCATGGCTTGAGATTGAGGGGAATGTATTGTTTACTGGGTGTACACTTTCAGAATTACAAGATGAAATGTTATGGAGAGAGTTGTGACAGTTGGACAACATTATAAATCTATTTAATACTCCTGAACTGTAAAGCTACAATTATTAAGATGGTAAATTTTATATTTGTATTTTATTACAGTGAGAAAAATAAGGGAATAAAAAACCTCTTTGTGTTGAAAGTTTCAACTACAGAGTGCATTCAAGTGAATATGTCCAGTGCCAAGGACAGATCTGATAAGTCCATTGGCAAGGAGCACATTGGCAAGGAGCACACAGAAAGTCTTCTTATGACAGTAACCATTCATATAGGAAATTTAATTGAATATTTCTTTAACTGTTTGACTGTGAATGTGGTCTTATGGTTATTAAAGTGACAGGAAGAAGATACAATGCCCATGCCCACCATCTCCACCACAAACTGCAAGGTTACTGTAGACCTAAGCAGGAGAAGAGAAGATTTGCTTTTAAAAATCAGACAAGTTTAACACTGCCATAGCCTTCATTTTCCCTACATTTTTTTCCTTCCTGATCTTATCCTATTCCTAGCTTTACTGTGAGAGGATTATAATTCCCTACCTCTTATCTCAATAATGTTGAGATAAGCTTCAGCAGTGTATGTGGCCAAAAGAATATTAGTATAGTAAAAGCAGAATCTTTCACTATGTGTTTTCAGGGCTTGTTTTGATCTCTTGAACTTATGTTATTTATCTGAAGAAGATGCCCTGGGGAGTATCTGGTTGAATAATGATGAAGACAAGTGAGAAAGACCTCAGCTGAATTTAATCCTGATGAATCACTGAAATAGGGAGAAGTCTGTAGAACTATAGATGCTCCACAGACCTGAGAAATGAAAAATAAATACATGACTTCAAATCCACTGATACTTTGGATTTATTTTGAATACACCAAAAGTGACTATTGGAAACATTTGATTAGAGTGAGGAGTGGGTCATTTTTATATCTTGAGATTCTATTATAAATTTAACATGAATAGAGAATATTTTATTTTCCAAATGTAAGTTTTAAAACTATGAAACAAGTCAAAGATTGAGATTTTTATCAAGAGCAAAAGAAGAAATTTTAATGTGTTTTAAAACTACAAAAGGAAACAAACATTAAGGTTCATAACAATGAGTACAATAATTTATTCTTGTCTACTTTCAAATTTTTAAAAAGTCTTTTTAGACTCATGAGTAATTCACCATTTAAATGTATAAACATAACTACTACATACAGGAAATAATTTTGTTTCTAAGTGCTTTTCCATATAAACCAATAATTAATGAACACAACAATTTAAAGTATATACTTTTTCAAATTTGCAATGACTAGAATTTGTGAGTGAAAATACTTTTTCAAGCTCTGTGCTTCCTAATGCTGAGTGTTAAGTAACTAATAATAACATATTTAAGAATCAAAGATTAATTGAACTTAGCCTACATGTTTTGCCCATACTTATACTTTTTATCATGAATAATTTATTTGTTTTTTTGGTTTTTTGGTTTTTTTGGTACCGGGGATCGAACTCAGGTCCTTGCGCTTGCGCAGCAGGCGGCGAAACTACTGAGCTAAATCCCCAGCCCCATCATGAATAATTTATGAACATTATGATCCAAGAATAAGCACTAGGATGTTCTATAGTATAACAATATATAAAGTAAACAATTTTTTATTATGTGCATTATTTTCTGGTGTTACAATATTATCCTGCTACAGTATGCTGTTAATACATCTTCCCATACTATCAGTCAAACTACAACCTCTCTTTTAAATATCATAGAACAAAAATGTATATAATTTTCAGCAGATCAGTCTAAGCCCGGTCCTATTTCATACAAGATAATAAGGTGATGTTAATTTTTTGATTTCTTTCTCTGTCTACAAGAGTACATCCTATTTCAAATCAGACACAAACAAAATCTTACAGGATACATGATTAGAAGTGAAATTGCGCTAAAGCACTTTTGTCTCTAGAGGAAACTTTTCACCCTCTGTGATGTGCTGGGACGTATCTAATCTAATGATCAACTGACACTAAGTAATTGAATATCCCAGATTCTGAATTGCTAGGGATCCTATGTATTTTTCTCCTCTTATTTCTTCCTCTAAATAAAAGGTGTACAATGGATCTGCATCACCTATATGGCTATTTTCAATGAAAGTTGCTTATATTTTTAATGTTCATTCTCTAGATTTACATTTTGTATATTTTAACACAAGAGGTAGTACTGGAAAATATATTCATCAGAATGAGTATATATGAAATTTAAAGAGAATTTTAAAGTAGATTTAGAAATTTGAATTTTCACTTTCATAACTGTAGCATTCTTATTTATTATGAAGTGCAAATCATTTTTTATAAACACACATTATGTTCAGTAAAGTGGTGAATATACTAAAATTTTCCCTTGGGGAAATGAATTTAAAAATTTCATAAACAATGTAATTGAGGAGTTTCAGTCATAGATTTTGCTTGTATTTTTGCTTTTTTGTAGTGCTGGTGTTAGAACCAAAGTTCTTACCCATGTTAATTAAACATGTGCTGTACCACTGGGTGACACACCCAGCTCACAAGAACTTTTTGAAAAGATGATTATTTCTATCTTTGCTATATGTTAATTCTCAAAAATGTATAGCTGCATTTTTCTTACTCCACCAAAGAAAAATGACTGTAAGAAAAAACGGCTAGAATTGCTCATTCTAAGCACAACATAGAGCAACTTTATGGGGAGATTTTTAAATGTACAAATCTTATGTAGCTTGAAAATAGACCATTTTACAAACTCAGATCTCCTTTATCCTATCTAAACATTTTGTGAAAATTGATAGCTCATATATAATATTATCTCCTGGCAATTAGCAAACCTCCTGTGTAAAATTTCCCAAGAGAGAAACAATCCCATCTCGAAGACAGCTTTGGAGAATTATGGTAAGAATGCAGGCTTTCTAATCTCTAGGACCATTCAATAGCTAAATGAGAACATTTGTTATGTAAAATATCTAGTTTCCAACACACAAACTTGCTGACAGTAGCTAAGCTTTTAATTAAGTTACATCAGAGTCTTGGCACAACATGTGAGGAAAGTTATTCCTAAAGAGAAACTAATCCTCCATACATTCAATTCCAGATAATAACCAAGTGGTTCAGAAATTCTTTATGGAGTTGAGTTTAGGTGTACTGGAACCATCCTGAATATTAAACTCCAACAGTACACAGCCCATTTCTTAACCAGGTAACCAGAGGAAAATTATACACAGTAATCTTCATCAAGGTCATTTGAGCAGATGTAGCTGTCCCCATGGGATTATCTATATATGCAAAATTGAAAGAGTGACCCATTTGCCTGGCATGGTGTTCAATGATAATTCTTTTCTCCCCTCCAGTCATTTCCAGTACTTTTTTTTTTTGGTACTGGGGATCGAACTCAGGACCTTGCATTTGCGAAGCAGGCAGTAGCACCACTGAGTTAAATCCCTGGCCCATCCAGTACCATTTTTGAAGGCTACCTTAGTCTGAGTTATTGTTTCAGAGTATATTCCCACTCACCTCTCTAAAACTATTCATCTTTGGATCACACAAAATTGAATAATTATAGTTATTCTGCTTACAGATGGCTCCTCCTGCTCTTTGAACATTTAAATTCCTCTTTACTGTCATTTCCACCAACAATACTCATGTATTTTTTAGTAATTTAATTACTCTTTCGATTACCCATAGTTCTAGTTCTCTCAGATTCTCTTACTCATATCCTATTCCTATTTTATTCTCCATCGATATTGGCTTTGCACTTCCATGCTCATGATCTGAATTTTTCAATATAAACAAACTAAACTGCTTCAAATCTCAACTTTCTCCCAGATTGTAGGTTGTCTTTTAGCTCTGTTGGTGGTTTCTTTTGCAGTGCAGAAGCTTTTTTAATAAAATGAGATCCCAGTTGTTGATTCTTTCTGCTAGTTTCCGTGCTACTGAGGTGTTGTTCATAAAGTCCTTTTCTATGTTAATGTCTTCAAGAGTACTACCTAACTTATCTTCCAGCAAGTTTAGTGTTTCTGCTTTAATATTTAGATCGTTAATCCACTTCAATCTTAGTTTAGTGCACGGTGATAACTATGGGTCTAGTTTTAATCTTTGGTAGGTTGAAATCCTGTTTTTCCAACACATTTTATTAAATAGGCTATCATTCCTCCAATGATGGTGTGTGTCCAATTCTCCACCTCTCTCTGAGATTTTTCTACTATTACTTCTTAGAACAGGATTTTTATGTCAAATATACTTTCTCCTGTTTTTTCGTGGACTCCTATCATTCTTATGTTATTCTTCTTTGTGTCATCCAGCAGCTGTTGGATTGATTTCTCATGGTCCTTTACTACCTTTAAGAAATCTGTTTCATGGTCCTTAACTGTGATCTTCTCTTCTATATCTGATATTCTGTCCTCAGATTCTCTTAGTCTGCTCGGCATGCTTTCAATGAAGTTTTTAATCTCCTGAATATCTGTTTGAATCTGTTTCATGGATTCCATTTCTTTCTTATGCTGGTGATTCATGGATTCCAGCCCGTTTCTGATCTCCTCTATTTTCTTGTCTGTTTCTGCTCTAGAGCCTGTAATCATGTCTTTCACTCTGCTCACCATCTCTGTATTTATCTGGGAGATTATTTCTGCTTTGAATTTTTCTAGAGCCTCATGTATCTGCTTTGTTACTTCCTGTGCTATCAGTTCAGGGTGTCGAGGTGGTTGATTCCCTGACTTTTCTACCTCATTTCCCCCAGAATTTCCTTTTTGCTTCACGGAAGCCTGAGTCTGTGCCTTGCTTAAATGTCTTCTCATTTTTCTTTTTGGTACTGTCCTTGGTTGAATTCCTGGGTTGATATTTCAAAATTGCTTAATGCAGGTATCTTTGTTGCTTATGTTTCAAAGCCTTGTGGAATGATGGCTTTTCAGAGGTGTCTCCCAGGTATGGCTTCTGTTTAGATTTTGAGGCTCTAATGACTCTGAGGCTATTTTATTTTCCTCATACCAGGAAGGAAACATGTTAGGCCAAATGTTACAATCAGCAATACCATAGCATCCAGTGCATCTTAGAAAATTACATTTTGTGGTAATTATTAATCTATCACATTTAACTATGTGAAGTATAATCCCCTGTGCCTCTGTAGTGAAGTACCAGGTAGCAGAAAAGCCACAAGGCGGGGGTGGGGGGGCCATGGAATTGGGCCTTGCAGGTGCCCATATGGGTAAGCGGAGCACTAGATGAAGGCGAGACTCCACGCTGCTCCCGGGACCTCACCGTGCCATGGAGAGTAACCGGAACAAAGCCGAGAGCCTCAGCCTGCCTGGCCAACCCATGGAGAGAAACGCAGGATGAAGACGAGGCTCCAAGACTCGCTCAGGACCTCACCTTGCCGTGGGTAGGAACCAGAACACAGCCAAAGAGCCTCAGGCGGTTTGGTCGACCCTCAGAGAGAAGCTCCGGATCAAAGTTTTCAGTTTTTGACCTTTTAGCATGATATTGGCTTTTGGAGTTTCATAGATAGCCTTAATCAGGTTGAGATAAACCTTCTATTCCAATTTGCCAATTTCCAATTTTCGATAGGGTTTTTATCACGAATGGGTGTTTGTGTTTGTCAAATGCCTTTTTTGCGTCTATTGAGATGACCATATGGTTTTTGCTCTTGACTTTGTTAATGTAGTGTATTACATTTATTGATTTACAGACGTGGAACCATCCTTGCATCCATGGGATAAATCCAATTTGGTCAGAGTGTATGATCTTCTTGATGACCCTCTGTATTCTGTTTGCCAGTATCTTGTTGAGGATTTTTGCATCTATGTTCATTAGGGAGATTGGTCTGTAGTTCTCTTTTTGGGTTGGGTCTTTCCCGGTTTTGGAATCAAAGTAACACTTGCTTCCAGGAATGAATTAGGAAGCCTTGCTTCCCTTTCAATTTCCTTGGTGAGTTTAAAGAGTCAAGGGAATAGTTCTTCTTTAAATGGCTTGTAGATTTCAGCAGTGACTCCATCAGGACTGGGGTTTTCTTTGTTGGTAAATTTTTCACTACATTTTCAGTTTCACTCATGGTAATTGGGGTGTTTAGAATTTCTATATCTTCTTCATTTAACTTTGGCACTTTGTATGTATCTAGGAATCTGTCCATTTCTTCTGTGTTTTCCACTTTATTAGAGTACAGGTTCTCAAAATAGGTATTGATGATCCTCTGAATTTCTGCTGCATCTCTTGTGGCTTCACCTTTTTCATTCATAATTGCATGGATTTGAGCCTTTTCTTTCCATTTTTTGATAAAGTTGGCTAAAGGTTTATTGATTTTATTCATTTTTTCAAAAAACCAACTCTTTGATTCATTGATTTTTTGTATTGTTCTCTTAGCCTCCATTGCATTGATTTTTTGCTTGGATCTTTATAATTTCCTTTCTTGTACAACCTTTGGGTTTGCTGTGGTCTTCTTCTTCCAGGAGCTTGAGATTCTGCATTAGGTTATTTAACTGAGTTCTCTCTGTTGTCCTAATATGGGCTTTCACTGCTATGAATTTCCCGTGTAGAACTGCTTTCATTGTGTCCCACAAATTCCTGTATGTTGTACTGGCATTATCATTTACTTTTAGAAACTCTATAATTTTTTCTTTAATTTCCTCTGTGACCCATTGGTTGTTCAGGAGAGTGTTATTCAATTTCCATGTTTTGTGGGTATTCTGCGGTTTCTTATGTTATTGACCTCCAATTTTATTGCACTATGATCTGATAATATACAGGGCATAACTTCACATCTTTTACATTCAATTAGATTTGCCCTATGAACTAACATGTTATCTATTTTGGAGAATGACTGGTGTGCAGCTGAAAAGAATGTGTATTCTGATTTAGTGGGTTGAAACACTCTTTAAACAATGCTTAAATCCATTTGTGCAATAGCTTGGTTCAGTTCTAGAATTTCATTGTTAATTTTTTTCCTGGGTGATCTGTCTACTTGTGATAGAAGGGTGTTCAGGTCCCCCACTACAATTGTGTTAGTGCTTATTTGGTTTTTCATGTCCATTGATATTTGTTTTGTATAGTTGGGGGCATTCGTATTTGGTGCATAAATATTTAGGATTGTCATCTCTTTCTCTTGGATTGTTCCCTTCACAAGGATCAAGTTACCATCTTTGTCTCTCTTAATTAGTTTTGGTTTGAAAGCTTCTTTCTCTGCAATTAGGATTGCTAACCCTGCTTTTTTCTGGGATCCTGTCATGTGGGGAAATGTTTTCCACCCTTTTTCTTTCACTCTATGTATTTCCTTTTGAGTTAGGTGTGTTTCTTGTATACAGCATATTGCTGGGTTGTGCTTCTTAATCCATTCTGCCAGTCTATTTCTTTTGATTGGTGAATTGAGGCCATTAACATTGATAGTTACAATTGAGAGATATTGACTCATTCTTGCCATGATGTTTTATTGTTGTTTGCTCTTTTTTTATTTTTCCTCCTTTCCCTTTATTGTCTTACCATGTGTGGTGTCTTGTCTCTGTTGGCCCTCATGGAGCTGTGCCCTTCATTGTTTTTTTCGAGGTTATTGCATAAAATTTTTGGAGTGCTGGTTTGGTGTGCATGAAGATTCTAAGGCATTCTTTGTCATGAAAGTATCTAGTTTTCCCCATCGATTTTGAAAGATAATTTTCCCAGGTGCAACAGTCTAGGTTGGAAGTTATTTTCTTTTATGGCTTGAAATACTTCACTCCAGGCTCTCCTTGATTTGATGGTTTGTGTTGAGAAATCTGCCATGATTCTGATGGGCTTTACTTTGTAGGTGATTTGTTTCTTTTCTCTAACTGCCTATAGAATTTTGTTCTTCGGTTGGGTTTCTGGGATCTTGACAATTATATGCCTAGATGTAGATTTTTTTTGATCTTGGCTGGCTGGAGTTCTATATGCCTCACTTATCTGTGTGTCAAATTCTCCACCTCTCTCTGGGAAGCTTTCTACTAATTGTTCTGTGAACAGATTTATTATGTCAACTGGACTTTCTGCTGTTTTTTTGTGAACTCCTATCAGTCTTATGTTATTCTTCTTTGCATCATCCAGCAGCTGTTGGATTGATTACTCATGATCCCTTACTACCTTTAAGAAATCTGTTTTCATGGTCCTTAACTGTGATCCTGTCTTCTATATGTGATATTCTGTCCTCAGATTCTCTTAGTCTGCTCGGCATGTTTTCATTGGAGTTTTTAATCTTTCTGAATATCTGTTTGAATCTGTTTCATGGTTTCCATTTCTTTCTTATGCTGGGCATTCATGGATTCCAGCCCATTTCTGATCTCGTCTATTTTCTTGTCTGTTTCTGTTCTAGAGCCTGTAATCATGTCTTTCACTCTGCTCACCATCTCTGCATTTATCTGGGAGATTATTTCTGCTTTGAATTTTTCTAGAGCCTCATGTATCTGCTTTGTTACTTCCTGT
>NW_004624810.1:9811013-9827442 GCF_000247695.1 Heterocephalus glaber | reverse complement strand
GGAAGCCTTGCTTCCCTTTCAATTTCCTTGGTGAGTTTAAAGAGTCATGGCAATAGTTCTTCTTTAGATGTCTTGTAGAATTCAGCAGTGAAGCCATCAGGACCTGGGCTTTTGTTTGTTGATATATTTTTTATTACATTTTCAATTTCACTGATGGTAGTTTTGGTGTTTAGGATTTCTATATCTTCTTCATTTAACTTTGACAATTCGTATATGTCTAGGAATCTGTCCATTTCTTCTGTGTTTTCCATTTCATTGTACTACAGGTTCTCAAAATAGGTGCTGATGATCCTCTGGAGTCCTGTTGGATCTGTTGGGACTTCACCTTTTTCATTCTCAATTGCATGGATTTGCATCTTTGTTTCCTTTTTTGATAAGCTTTGCTAAAATTTATAGATTTCATTTATTCTTTCAAAAAAACAACTCTTAATTTGTTGATCTTTTTTTATCATTTTCTTACTCTCCATTGCATTGATTTCTGCTCTGATCTGTTTTCCTTATATGGACATTCACTGCTATGTATTTCCCATGTAGAAGCGTGTTCATTGTGTCCCATAGATTCCTGTATGTTGTACTTTCCTTATTATTTACTGGTAGAAACTGTTTAATTTGTTCTTTAATTTCCTCTGTGACACATTGGTTGTTCAGTATGGTGTATTTCAGTTTCCTTGTGTTTGTGGGGGTTTTGTGGTTTCTTGTCTGCTCTCCAATTTTATTGCACTATGGTCTAATTATATACAGGGGATAACTTCAATTATTTTACCTTTACTTAGACATGTCCTATGAGATAGCATGTGTTATATTCTGAAGAATGACCGTGTGCTGCCAAAAACAATGTGTATACTGATTTTGTGGGGTGGAACACTCTGTAAACATCTATTAAGTCCTTTTGTTCAAGAGCTTGGCTCAGTTCTAGTATTTCACTGTTAATTTTTTTTCTAGTTGATCTGTTTTTTTGTAATAGTGAGGTATTGAGGCACCCCTCTACAATTGTGTTAGTGCTTGTTTGGTATTTCATGTCCATTAATATTTGTTTTGCATAGTTGGGGGCATTCGTATTTGGTGCATATATATTTAGGATAGTCATCTCTTCCTCTGGATTCTTCCCTTCACAAGGATGTAGAGACCATCTTTGTCTCTCTTAATTAGTTTTGGTTTGAAATCTACTTTGTCTGCAAAGAAAATTGCTAACCCTGCTTTTTTCTGGGTTCCTGTGCATCGAGAAATGTTTTACATCCTTTTACTTTCAGTCTATGAATTTCTTTCTGAGTTAGGTATGTTTCTTGTTGGATTTTGCTTCTTAATCCATTCTACCAGTCTATTTTTTTGATTGGTAAATTGAGCCCATTAACATTGATGGGTATAATTGATAGATATTGATTCATCCTTTTCATTATGTTTTGCTTTTGTTGGCTCTTTTATTTATTTTTCCCCCTTTCCCTTTACTTTCTTGCCTTGCTTGGTGGCTTCTCTCTGTTGGACCCAATGGGGTGGTGACCTTCACTGATTTTTTTTCTAGGATATTGTTTAGAATTGCCTGTAGTGCTGGTTTGGTGTTAATGAAATTTCTCAGGTGTTCTTTGTCTTGGAAGTACGTAATTTCCCCATCAATTTTGAAAGATAATTTTGCAGAATACAACATTCCAGGTTGGAGGTTATTTTCTTTTAGGGCTTAAAATACTTTACTCCAGGCTCTCCTTGACTTGAGGGTTTGTGTTAAGAAGTCTGCTGTGATTCTGATGGGCTTTCCTTTGTAGGTGATTTGTTTCTTTTCTCTAACTGCTTGGAGGATTTTGTTCTTCTGTTGGATTTGTGGAATCTTGACTGTTGTATAGGTGTAGATTTGTTTTTGATCATGGTTAGTTGGAGTTCTATATGCCTCACTTATCTCTAAATCCAATTCTCTACCTCTGTCAGGGAAGTTTTCTACTATTACTTCTGTGAACAGTTTTTTTATGTTGCCTGCACTCTCTCCTGTTTCTTCATGGACTCTGATTAGTCTTATGTTATTCTTCTTTGCATTTTCTAGCAGCTGTTGGATTGATTTCTCATGATCCCTTACTATTTTTAAGAAATATCTGTTTTCATGTTCCTTAAGTGTGATCCTGTCTTCTATATCTGATATTCTATCTTCAGATTCCCTTAATCTGCTGTGTATACTTTCAAAGGAGTTTTTAATCTCCTGAATATCTGTTTGAATCTGTTTCATGGATTCCATTTCTTATGTTGGGTGATGATGGTTTCCATTTCTTTCTTATGCTGGGTATTCATGGCTTCCAGCATGTTTCTGATCTCATCTATTTTTTTATCTGTTTCTGTTCTAGATCCTCTAATCATGTCTTTCTCTCCGCTCACCATCTCTGTAGTTATCTGGGAGATTATTTCTGCTTTGAAGTTTTCTAGAGCCTCATTCATCTGTTTTCTTATTTCCTGTGCTCTCAGTTCAGGGTATCCAGGTGGTTATCAGACTTTTCAACTTTGTTTCCCCCAGAATTTGCCTTTTGTTGAGTGGAAGTTTGAGTTTGTGCCTTGCTTAAATGTCTTCTCATTTTTGGTTTTGATACTGTCCTTGGTTTAACTCTTGGGTTGATACTTTGAACTTGCTTATTATAAGTATGTTTGTTGCTTGTAATTAGAACCCTTATGTAATGATTGCTTCTCAGAGGTGTCTTCTAGACGTAGCTGTTCTTTAGGTTTTGAATCTCTTATAACTCTTAAGGTATCTTATTTTCATTGTACCAAGAAGGACCGCTGACTAGATCAATGGCAACACCTTAGCCCACGTGATACAATCATTGACACCATAGCATCAAGTACATCTTAGAAAATGGTATTTTGTGGTAATCATGAATCTATCACCTTTAACTGTGTGAATTAAATCAAAATTGAGAACCAACCCAAAATATGTTTATAGTGAATAAACTCTTCAATATAGCAACTTTACCCTTCAGGATGGGGAGTTAGAAGGAGCTGGGGAGGGAGGGATAGATAGGTAGAATGATAGGAGAAGGTTAGCAGTGAGGCCAGAGGACACAGGCGAGAGATGGAAAAAGAAACTAAAAGAAAAATAAAGAAGAAATCTGAATTAGGGCCAGAACAGGAACAAAAAGGGAGATGAAGAATAATGTGGGAAAGCAAGAGAGTGCATGTGAGTGACAGAGAAAGGAAAGAGAGAAGGAAAAAGAAAAAAAAGAAGAGAAAAACAAAAATTTGCAATAAGTAGGAAAAAATATAAATAAGAGAAAAAAACTGATAATACTAATTTTGGAAATAAAAATGAAGATGAAGGGCCTCCTTCAGGGTATGTCTCTGCTGTCACAATAGACAATGTGGGCAGCAGTGTGCAGATATAGGTCAATAAGTCTCAGCAAGCCAGTCTTAGTCCAGTGAGATTCAGGCAGATTTCTGGCTGCAAGTCCCAAGTTGAGCTCCCTATCCTCCTGCAGGGTTGAACTCTGCAAGGCTCTACTGCAGCTTCCAGCTGCCCTTCCCCTGAAGGCAGTCCAGGTTCTGATGGGAGGAGGTGATCCCTCCAACTTACCCAGTATGGTGGTCTGGTGGTCTGGTGTCCCCTGTGTCTTTGTAGTGTGGAACCAGGTGGTGATACAACCAAGAGTAGCAGGGGTGGGGTGAATGGGGTAGGGGGCTGGAGATGGGGCTCCTGCATGTACCCTCACAGCTAAGTGGATCACTGCCATGGGTGGGGGCTGGATGGGGTGGGTTCCCTGCAACCTCTTGTGCTTTCTTATGCTATTGATCTCAAACTTAATTGCACTATGGTCTCATAATATACAGGGGATAATTTCAATTCCTTTGCATTTACTTAAACATGTTCTAAGAGCTAGCATGTGGCCTATTTTGGAGAATGATTGTGTGCAGCTGAAAAGAATGTGTATTCTGATTTTGTGGGGTGGAATACTCTGTAGACATCTATTAAGTCCACTTTTTCAAAAGTTTGGTTCAGCTCTAGCGTTTATTTGTTAATTTTCTGTTTAGATGATCTGTCTATTTGTGACAATGGGCTAGTGAGTTCCTCCACTGCAAATGCATTAGTGCTGATTTAGTTTTTCACATCCATTAATATTTGTTTTACATATAGTTGGGTGGACTAGTATTTGGTGCATATATATTTATGATTGTCATCTCTTCCTCTTGGATTATTCCTTTTACTGGGATGTAGTGATCTTCTTTGTCTCACGATTAGTTTTGGTTTGAAATCTCCTTTGTAAATAAGATAGCTACATCTGCTTTTTCCTGGGTTCCTGTCACATGGAGAACTGTTTTCCATCCTTTTACTTTCAGTCTATGAATTTGTTTTTGAATTATGTGTTTCTTGTATATTGTATATTGTTGGATTTTGCTTCTTAATCCCATTTTGTCAGTCTATTTTGATTGGTGAATTGAGGCCATTAACATTGATGGTTATAACTGAAATGTATGACTTATCCTTGTCATGATATTTTCATGTTGTTGGCTCTTTTATTTTTATTTTTGCCCCTTTTCCCTTTAATTTCTTGGCTCATCTCATGGCTTTGCTCTGTTGTGCCTCATGGAGTCGTGACCCTCATTGTTTTCTTCTAGGATATTGTTTAGAGTTGTTTTTTATTCATGAAGGTTCTCAGGTGTTCTTTGTCATGGAAGTATCTTATTTGCCCATCAATTTTGAAAGATAGTTTTGCAGGATACATTAATCTAGGTTGGAGGTTGTTTTCTTTTATGATTCAAAATACTTCATTCTAGACTCTCCTCTGCTTGAGGGTTTGTGTTGAAAAGTCTGATGCAATTCTGATGGGATTTCTTTTGCATGTAATTTGTTTCTTTTCTCTAACTGATTATAGTATTTTGTTCTTCTGTTGGGTTTCTGGTATCTTGATTATTATTTGTCTAGGTGTAGATTATTTTTGATCATGGCTAGCTGGAATACTATATGCCTCATTTATCTATGTCAAATTCTTTTTCTCTGCTTGGGGAGTTTTCTGCCATTACTTTTGTGAACAGTTTTTTTATGTCATTTGTATTTTCTCCTGTTTTTCTCAGACTCCTATCAGTCTTATGTTCTTCCTCTTTGTGTCATCTAGCAGCTGCTGGATTGATTTCTCAGGGTCCCTTACTATTTTCAAGAAATCTCTCTTTTCATGGTCACTAATCACAATCCTGTCTTCTATACCAGGTATTCTGTCTTCACATTGACTCATTGTGTTGCAAATACTTCCAACAGAGTTTTTAATCTCCTGGATATCTGTTTGAATCTGTTTCATGGTTTCCATTTCTTTCCTATGGTGGGAATTCATGGCTTTCATCGTGGTCCTGAACTCATTTAGTTTTTTTATCTGTTTCTTTTCTAGAGTCTCTAATCATGCATTTCATTCTGCTCACCATGTCTTTAGTTATCTGGGAAATTATTTCTGTTTTGAATTTTTCTAGAGACTTGTTTATCTCTTTTGACATTATCAGGATGATAATAACTACAATAACATAAGTTGCAGTTGGAAAATAGACTTCAAGAAATTCAAAAAGAAAATTTTTCAATGCGCACCTCAGTAATGTAAGCTGGATTTATAAACTTTCCACTTGCATATATACTAAGATATTTTCTAGTAAATCATGCCTAAAAGCATTTCTGTTTAGATAAACCAAAATCTAGATGGAGGAGAGTGAGTAGATGACAGGAAAGGTAAAGAGATAAAATTAACCAAAATAAAACCAGAATTCTACTTCTTATATAGATTTCATTTAAAAAGGCAATAATCAGGCATGGCAGTACAGCTAAGTACTAGAGTGCCTGGCTAGTATGTGCAAGGCCCTCAGGTCAACTCCTGCCACTACAAAAAAAAAGTGCAAAACAAAAAAGGAATAATCCAGATATTATAATTCTACCCTGGATTTCCTGTATTTGCAGAAAAAAACTTTTGTTAATGTTCCTAGTGCCCAAGGTTTATTGAGATATTTTGAAAAGAAATGGAGTGGATTGTTATTAAATTTGAAGTGCTTACACATCCTTAAATTGATTAGATATAATGCATTTCCTTTGATATGTTTTTAGAATCTGTCAATCATTCACAATCTTGGAAGTCTTCCATCCATTAATAAACACCAAAAAGGGTCGGGGATTTAGCTCAGTGGTTCCGCCACCTGCCTCGCAAGTGCAAGGACCCGAGTTTGATCCCTGGTACCAAAATAAAAATAAAAATAAAAATAAAAAATAAACACAGGAATTTCTTCTAAATCTACAGAGATCAGAATTTTGATTTTCTATTAATAAAACATAATCCAAAAAATTTGTTCTCTGCAGAAACCTGGCAAAGTTAACTGCTTAATCTGTATCTGTAATTAATTTAGGATGATGAGACCAATTGTTGGAATATAGTGATAATGACTTATTTCATAGACTGACTAGTATGGTTATAAAATATGTGGTCAATCATTTTTGCACAACTTCTCCTATGAGTACTCTAGATAGTGAAGATTCAATCATTTCCCTTGTTATTTATAAATTGTGGCTGTGACAGTGAACTGGGTTTTCATTTTCATCAGCTTCAGCTTCAGATAAGTGTCATGCAGTAGGTCTATATTATTTTTGTGTCTTATACACAGATTTTCCAGTATGAAACAGACAATTGCAAGGTTTTATTTACTGAGGTGCATATTTCTGTAAAATCATGTACTGGACACAAAGCCACCCCAGCCTGACATACTAGATGATAATAGTACAGGTTCTAAAGAAATGCTAGATTGGGATTTCAGATAACTGGACTCCAGTCTCTGCATTGTCTTCACCATCAATTACATAACTTTGGACATACTTTTATGTCTCTCAGGTGACTCTTATGTGATAAACTCAATATATATATAAAGTACAAAGTAAAAGACAGATAAGAGGAAAAAAGAAAGAAAGAAAAAATTTTGTAATGCACTGCAGACAATGTATCTAAAAGTGTACACCTGTCTTACATATTTTATATATTCCTTTTACTATTCGTCTGGTTTTCAATCTGTGTACATGATAATTAATTTTATAATGTCTTATAAGATAAATACGTGAAAATTATAAATAATGAAACCAATGTAGATTTTCTCAATTTCTCTTTAAACACCATTTCATCACATCAGGTCTCTTTCTTACCTGGCTCACATTTTGTTTTTGTCCAGATGGTGACAAAGCAGAAAAGCAGAGTAGGACCTTTAGGTGAAAGAACTCTGGATAGGGTGCAACAGCTGGTTTGCAAGATAGGTGTTTGGTAAAAGGAGACATTATCTTTAATATCCAGGAATTCAAGCCACAATAACATACTCAAGCAAAGAGTACTATGTATTTTTTAAAAAGTAGGTTTTGGCACATAGTGGATCAAGGGCACAGTAGGTATTCATAGAATATTCTGCAAGCTCACATTTGCAAGCTGCACTGGTGCTTGAGGGGTGGTGGATGAATTATGAATGTTTTTTATCACCCTCTCCATTTCTTACTATAGTTACCCAAAGATATTTGATTTGGAGCTGTCATTCTGGAAATCTATCTATACAACTTGGAATCCAAGGATAGTCTCTCACTGAATTCATTGCTATATTACTTCAAAACTCATCTCCAACCAGAGAGAAACAAGTCTCTATCACTTCATCTGTTTTAATCTCTTAATCTTATTGTTTGTTGGGAGAAAGTTTTGTCATCTGTATCAAACTTTCCCTGTTAACATCTCCCTAAAATTTCTATTTTATTTTACTTATTATGCACTAGCATACACTTGATTTTTTGTTAGAAATCATTGCTTAATGTTTTTATGAATATTTAACTCACCTTCATCAGCAAGACAGTAAACTCACTGAAGCCAAAACTAATTGTTCTATTGTTCTGTGCCTAAGAGTACCAGATCCACATATATGATCACAGATAAACCTCTATGAGAACATTTTTCATAACTTTTTATTTTTCTCAACTGCATAATGATTATCCATCCCCTAAAAACATAAGTTTGGTACCCTAAATAGCAAACACTAACACACACACACAAAGGATTTTCTCCTTAAAATTCATCAGAACTTTTTAAAACTTCAATTAGGAAAATGTATATAAGCTCCTGTCAATTTCTAGTCTCTGTGATTTAATTGCTGTTTTGAAAATGTTGGTTTCAGCATTATATCCTAAATGCATGAATTTATACACCCTTAAATTACATTTTCTTAATGTTTTATATGTCTTCTTTCACTAATATAGGGAAATCTCAATGAATCTGATTTCATGGTTCCTTATGAAATGAACACTCTCATTAGCTTTTGAATGTCTCTAGTGTTTTTTTTCCATTTGTTTTCCAGTTACATTAAATAAATGTGTGCTGAGAAAAAGTTCCTGTGCTAAATTACCAAGATAAATAAGATGGTGCTGTTACCCATCAGGGTATACAACCTAGTATGTCGGAGGCTAAACTCAAAAATCATTATGTCAGTATCTAGTATGTTGTTTAAAGGACATGTAGAACTGCTAATATGATTTAAGAAGATTCCAAGTAATAATGGACATGGTATAGATATAAAATTGTCAGATGAGCTGAAAATCATATTTTGCTTACATTTTGTCCAACTTTACTTTGGTGGAATATAATCTCACATATTGTTTTTTAAAATAATATGATAAAAATTATATTTCATGAATTTTCTTTAATAAGTTACATATTATTTTTTTCCAGAGTAATATGCATTCTTAGTCCAACTGGTCACATAGGATTATAATTAAAAAAATAGTTTCCTGCAGAAATCTTTCTTTCAACTCATAAATATTTTTCCTTATATTTGGATCTACATTTCAAGGTAATTGTTTATGGTGTTATTTTTCCATTTATCAACTTAAAGCACTGTGTATTGACTTCCTATTTCATAGTGGTTAAAGGATTAGCTTTAGAAAACTATTCAACCATTTGCGTTCCACTTTTTAAAATATAGGTACATCACAATTTTAATTTAATAATAATTATGTATTGTAACTATTGATAGTCTTCATTCTTTAACAATTAGTATAATTTACCTTCCTTGTTGTAGTGGTTTTTACCTGGCATTTATAAATGACATTCATTTTGCTTGGTAGCATCTTACATAACTATAGTATAATATCAAAAGCAGGAAATTGACATGGATATGATCTACATATCTTATTCATATTTCCCAAGTTTTTAAATGTACATATTTGTGTGTGTCTTTTTATACAATTGTTTCCTATATACCTCATGCTACCAGTCTGTCCTCTCTGCTCTTTCATCTCTAATTCTTGCCAGCAGTAATCTGTTCTCTATACCTATAGCATTTTAAAGTTTTCAATTTAATTTTTAAAAACTCAATTATTATGTTTTTATTTTTTATTTTTCCTTCACTATTAACTTTTTCATAGCATCATGTTCCCATATTATGCATACAATACCATTCCTTATCTCAGAATACAGAATTATTATACATTTCATTGGATTTTGAATTTCTCTTCTGGTACATTTATCTGTTTCATACAGGCTTCATCACTTGCCTCTTTAAATTGTTTTCTCATTTTTCTTCATATAATTTAAGAGTGACACCCTAAAAACAAAATTTAATACACTGTGAATTCTTAGCCCCAACTTAGTCTTTTCTTTGGGAGACCCAAATATTAGTATATGAACTTTTTAAAACAAGTTGACATCCTAGTAACAACACATATCAAATCAAGTCATATGCCTTAAAAGCTATTCACAACAGAACCTGTTTGCTAAGACTCTTGACTTAAGTTTTGTACTTAAAGCTCAAACTCCTAGGCTGAATGTAGCCTCAAGAAAACCAGTTTCATAATAAGTCTAAAGAGACACAAAATAAAATCTTCATCCACTGCAGTGGTAACCAGGTTGAAAGGATACCCCAGTCCTACGTGGTACATGACGCTACCCTGACCCTGGAGTACACCAGTGAAAACAGCATCCCTTTCTAGTGATTTCACTCTAGTCATTAAAATCATGTCTCCATAATATTCATAGGCTGAGATACTCACAAATTGTGCATGAGACATTTATTACTTTTCTTCCTCTGATATTAAGAATTCTGTCATTTCCTGAGCTTGCTGTCTGTTTACTTTATGATATGGCATATTTCATTCTGTCTTCTAAAACATACATTACTATATTCCCACACCCAAAGGGAAATTTAGGAGATGGTACAAAAATCCATACCATTTAAAGATGAACACACTGTTGCATTCTCCAAGAAGGAACTTCCTCACATCAGTCAATGCCTGACTGTCTGAAGATCTGACCACAATCCTTCAGTGCTTACTTCTACTCTCTTTTTCAGATTTTTACCATGACCTTCTTACCCTTTGTCTGTAACCTTCATCACCACAACAATCCTTTCTTCTTAGCTGTACACAAATACCGCGGATACTTACATGTGTTCTAGTAAGCTATCACTCACAATTTCCAACTACATAACAGCTGGACCTGTCACATTGACCTGAGAATATTGAAATATATAATTTTATTTAAATCACATTATAATACCACCAAGATATTATTAGGTATCCCAGAAATTTCACATCTCTTTTCCTGGTTAATGTGATATAAATGGGAACCAGTTACATATAACTATAAAGTGCTTCTTTTTTAATATTTATTTTTATTGGTACATGTTTGTTATACATAATGATAACATTCATTGTGTAGTTCTTTTACTTCTATTAGTGTTTATCCATTTTTCTTTCATAATAAAATGTTTTCTATACATTATAGCAGCATATACCTCATGCTCTACTATCCAGACTATTCTAATATTTCAAATAATTGGGCTCAAAACTGATATCAAAACATTAGATAAAGGTCAATTGTAATGCAATATTTTTAATGTGGTCTTTACTTTCAAGGTTCTGAAGAGAAGATGATTGTTTCTTTTTTTTTGAGTAGTCAATTAAGCCCATATCTCAAATCTCCTAGTTATGTTATTGGGTTGTCATGCCTGGTGGCTCTGTACATTAGCCCTAATCATTTTATGGCAAAGTACCAGGCAACCAAGGAAATTATTTTTGCCACAGAACTAGCTGAAATTATTCAAAAGTGCCAGTGGTGGGTAAGAGAGGGTTCTTTCCAGCAGAATTTAACATATTCTATAATTACAATATAAAGTGTGGATATTGATGACAATTTAAAAATTTTTAAATCCTACAAAATCTTGAGACAACAAAAGGTGAATGCTAAATTCAACTACCATTCCATATTCTTCAAGCATCTTGTGGTTCTGAGATAAATCAAGCAAAGCCTTTTGTGGCTCAGGAAGGATTAATATACTTTGTATTACTTTAATCCTTTAGGCTTAAAATAGTTGTTACACCAAATACATATGAACCTCCAGGGAGCATAATTTCTTAGCTTTTTTATGAATTTGTATAATGATCCATGTAGTGTTTGGAGAGCAATGTAAAACCAAATTGAAATCACAAATACTGATTATGTTTCAAGTTAAATGATCTCCTATCAGGAAACAAACTCATCTCATCCTTTCAGTTTCTTACGTGGTAAGTTTCACTCTCAATTGCCTTTGTGCCCTGGGAATTCAGAAAGGGTCAAAAGTGAACTGTGAATGATAGACTTTCCCTGTCTGATATAGTTTAGGACTCCTATATTGTATGCCTGAATTAGTTTTAACCCAAAACTATGGATTTTAAGAAAAAGAAAAATATTCCTGCTCCTTCTCACTGGATCAGGTCTCTGTAAAGCCCCTTGAATTGTCTTGCTTTACTTTGGTTTTTTCTTCCACAATCAGCTCTCATTTGCTATTCCTCTATAAAGATTTATAGATCACACAATTCCTATTCTTCTTTAGAGAATGTTTTAACCTGTGTATTACATGGCTCTCAGTTATTGCACAAGGGAATCATATCAATAGAACAGGAACAGTCTTTACTTAGTATTTACTAAGACTACTTTAGAAAGCTCAGATCCCCTACATATGGCCATCTCTCTTCTTCTGTCCTATAATTCTTATTTACTGCTTAATGTGAAGCTGTCTTACAATTAATTTTCTTCCACACTTCATATTCTATTACTCAGTTTTCTCCATTATTATCATACTTTTACTCACATGATTCACAGAATGAATTTGAATTTGTACTAGTTGGAACCACAGAAATAGGATATGAAATGAGCTATCACACAGTTAAAAAAGTAAAATTAATTGTGAACCCCACTCCAAAATAGGCATAACCATTGGCCTTAAAGTGTGTACATATACATGACATTTCCAGAGTTACAAATATTCCCATGATTATTATACGAGAATGATTTCCATATGAAAAAGGCTAACCTATGTTAATTTATTATTGGATATTTTAGTGATAGCTTCATCCAGTTTAAATGTTAGAAGTTGTCAGAACTATTTTAGACTACTATATTTAGGCACAACAACCTTGCCAGAAATTTAAATTCCAAATTTGAAATTGTGTTTTGAGTATGATAAGATTAAAAAATGATACTGTCTTTTAGGAACAAAAATATTTCACTCATTTTCATAGAATCTTCTAGGCTGTAGAGAAATCCAACAACTTCTTAAAGGCAAGGGTAGAGAGTCTTTAGGTACAAGGATCCTGGCATCCCTCCTGCGAACTATCTCACACATTCACTAATTTAAAATTGTCTTTTTGAATTTTTATCATTTGTGCACATTGATTATAAAGAATACTGGGATACATAGTGTTATTTTCATACATGTATATAACTTACTTTGATCATATTCATCCCACTGTGACCCTCACTTCTCTCTGTGCCTCCTTTCCACCCATCCCCTTCCTCTTATCTAATAGTATCCTTTCTGCTTTTATGTCATCTTACCCCACTAGATTCCATATATGAGAGAAAATGTGATACTGGTCTTTGAGTCTAGTTTATTTCACTTAACATGATGATTTCCAATTTCATACATTTTCCTAAAAATGACATGATTTTATTCTTTTTCATAGTTGAATAACATTCCATTAAATAGATATATATTCTTCTGGGCATTTTTTAATGTATCTATTGATAAGCACCTAGGCTGACTCCTCAACTTAGCTGTTGTGAATAGTGTTGGAATCTACATAGGAATGGAAGCATCTTTACAGTATACTGACTTTAATTCCACTGGGTTTTTCTAAAGAGATGTAGAACAGTATCAGATGGCATTTCTAATTTCAGTTTTATGAGGAACCTCCATATTGTTTCCGTAGTGGCTGTAGTAATTTACATTCCAATTAACTATTGTAGAAGAGTTCCTTTTCTGCACATCTTTGCAAAGTTTATAATTTTTTTGTTTTCTTGATGATAGCCATAGTTGGATACTGCCAGATTAATATAGTTTGAGCATGTTTTGGTAAGGCAATGCTAGACCAGTGCATCTGTTTGCATAATTTTCTATTTATTTATTTTTTGCTTAAATTCTGTTATTGGTACATTTTAGGTACACAATACATTTACATTTATCGTTGGATGCTTGTACCTGTACATGATGTCTTGGTTCTTATTTTTTCCCCAATACCTGTGCACCCTTCACCCCCTCCACCCTTCCCTATTTACATAGACTTTGTTTCCATTTTTTCCTTTCTCATAATATTTCCTTTCCCTTATTTCCTTTCCCATTCCTCTCCCACTTCCCCTACCCTTTGGAACCTTTTCTTCCTATTTCAAATTATCAATTATTCATTTTAATCATTTTAATCCTTATTTACACTTTCAGTTTCTCAAACTAGAGAAACTATTCGGTATTAATACACGTGTGTTTCCTACTTATTTCACTTAAGAGTATGGCCACAATATGCACCCATTTAGCTATAAATGTCTCTAGTATCTTATTCTTTATGGCTGAGTAGTACTCCATTTTATTTAAAAAAAAAAACACATCTTCTTTATCCAGTTTCCAGGTGATGGGCACTTGGGCTCTTTCTAAGCTTTAGCTATTCTGAACTGTGTCACTATCAACATGGGTACACAAATATCACTGTGGTATGATTCTTTTAATTCTTTTGGGAAGATACCCACCAGGAGAAAAGCTGGGTCAAATGGGACCTTTAGCCCTAGTTCTTTGAGGTGTCTCCATACTGATTTCCACCGTGTTTGCACCAGTCTACACTCCCACCAACAATGGAGAAGGGTTCCTTTCTCTCCACACCCCCTCCAGCATTTGTTATTGGTTGATTTCTTTTTTAAAAAAATTATTTTATTTGTACATTTTAGGTATACAATACATTTACATTTACCATTGGGGGCTTGTACCTGTACATGATGTATCTTGGTTCTTATTTTTTTCCCATTACTTGTGCACCCTACACCCTCTTCACCCTTCCCTGTTTACATACATTTCATTTCCATTTTTTTTCCTTCCTCATAATTTTTCCTTTCCCTTCTTTCCTTTCCCCTTACCCTCCCACCACCCCCAGCCATTCTTTCTGGGGTGAGGTGGAATCTCAGTGCATCTCTCAAATGACCAGTGATGTTAAACATTTTTTCATATGTTTATTTGCTGCTTTTACTTCTTTGTCTGAGAAATATCTGATCATTTCAGATACCCATTTTTGAATTGGGTTTTTGAATTTGGGGGGGTCTGATTTTTTTCAGTTCTTTATATATTCTAGATAGTAGTCTTTTTTCTGAGGTACAGTTGCCAAAATTTTTTTCCCACATTGCAGGTTGTCTGTTAGCTCTGTTGATGGTTTCTCTTGCAGTGTGGAAGCTTTTTAATAAATAAGATCCCAGTTGTTGATTGTTTGTGTGAGTTCCTGTGCTACTGAGGTTTTGTTCATAAAGTCTTTTCCTATGCCAATGTCTTCAAGAGTACTATCTAACTTATCTTCCAGCAAATTTAGTGTTTCTGCTTTAATACTTAGATCATTAATCCACTTCAATCTTAGTTTAGTGCATGGTGATAGATATGGGTCTAGCTTTAATGTTTGGCAGGTTGAAATCCAATTTTTCCAACACCATTTATTAAATAGGCTATCTTTCCTCCAATGAGGGTCGTTGGCTCCTTTGTCAAAGATGAGGTGTCTGAGCATGTCTGGAGTTGTTTCTGCATCTTCTAATCTATTCCACTCATCCTCGGGTCTGTTTCTTTGCCAGTACCATGCTGTTTTATCACAGTAGCTTTGTAGTATAGTTTCAAGTTGGGAATTGTGATACCCCCTGCCCTGTCTTTGTTGCCTAGAATGGCTTTTGCTATTCTAGGTGTCTTCTGGTTCCAAAAGAATTTTTGGATTGTTTTCTCTAGTTCTGTGAAATATGTTTTTGGAATTTCAACTGGCATTGCATTAAATCTATATAGTAGTTTTGGAAGTATGGCCATTTTCACTGTACTAGTTCTTCCTACCCAGGAACAAGAGATGTCTTTCCATTTTCTTATATCCTCTTCTATCTCTTTTTTCAAAGTGCTGTAGTTTTCATTGTAGAGGTCTTTTGATTCCTTTGTTAGATTGATTCCTAGATATTTAATCTTTTTTGATGCTCTTGTGAAAGGAATTTTTTCCCTAATTTCTCTCTCAGTGAGTCTGCTATTTGTGTACAAGAAGGCTATTGTCTTTTGAGTGCTGACCTTGTATCCAGCTACTCTACTGAATCAGTCAATTAAGTCTAGAAATCTTTTGGCAGAGTGTTTTAGCTCTTCCATGTAAATGATCATATTATCAGCAAATAATGCCAGTTTAACTTCTTCCTTTCCTATCTTTATTCCTTTTATTTCTTTCTCTTTTCTAATTTCTGTAGCTAATGTTTCCAGAACTATACTGAACAGGAGTGCTGATAGTGGGCATTCTTGTCATGTTCCTGATTTTAGAGTGAAAGTTTTCAGTTTTTGGCCATTTAGTATGATGTTGGCTGTTGGTTTTTCATAGATAGCCTTAATCAGGTTGAGAAAAAGATCCTCTATTCCAATATTTTGTAGGGTTTTTATCACGAATGGGTGTTGGATTTTGTTGAAAGGGTAGTTTTTGCTTCTATTGAGATGATTATATGGTTTTTGTCTTTGGCTCTGTTAATATAGTGCATTACATTTATGGATTTACAAATGTTAGATCATCCTTGCGTCCCTGGGATAAATCTGACTTGGTCAGGGTGTATGATCTTGATGACCCTCTGTATTCTGTTTGCCAGTATCTTGTTGAGGATTTTTGCATCTGATTTCATGAGGGAGTTTGGCCTGTAGTTCTCTTTTGGGGTTGGGTTTTTCCCTGGTTTTGGCATCAAAGTAACACTTGCTTCCAGGAATGAATTTGTAAGCCTTGCTTCCCTTTCAATTTCATTGATGAGTTTAAAGAGTAATGGCAATAGTTCTTTTTAAATGTCTTGTAGAATTCAGCAGTGATGCCATCAGGACCTGGGCTTTTCTTTGTTGATAAATTTTTTATTATATTTTCAATTTCACTCATGGTAATTGGGGTGTTTAGAATTTCTATATCTTCTTCATTTAACTTTGG
>NW_004624810.1:9749309-9810913 GCF_000247695.1 Heterocephalus glaber | reverse complement strand
ATTTGAGCCTTTTCTTTCCTGTTTTTGATAAGATTGGCTAAAGGTTTATTGATTTTATTTATTCTTTCAAATAACCAACTCTTCTATTCATTGATTTTTTTCTATCGTTCTCTTAGTATCCATTGCACTAATTTCTGCACTGATCTTTATAATTTCCTCTCTTGTATGAGCTTTGGGTTTGTCATGATCTTCTTTTTCTATGAGGATGAGGTTCTGCATTAAGCTATTTATTTGCATTCTCTCTGTTTTCCTAATATGGCCATTCACTGCTATGAATTTCCCTCATAGAACTGCTTTCATTGTGTCCCATAATTTCCCGTATGTTGTAATGGCATTATCATTTACTTGAAGAAACTGTCTAATTTCTTATTTAATTTCCTCTGAGACCCATTGGTTGTTCAGGAGGATGTTATTCAATGACCATATGTTTGTGGGGGTTTTGTGGTTTCTTATGTTATTGATTTCAAATTTTATTGCACTATGGTCTGATAATATATAGGGAGTAACTTCAATTCTTTTCTGTTTACTTAGATATGTCCTATGAGTTACCATGTGGTCTATTTTTGAGAATGACCCGTGTCCAGCCGAAAAGAATGTGTATTCTGATTTTGTGGGGTGCAACACTCTGTAAACATCTATTATGTCCTTTTGTTCAATAGCTTGGTTCAGTTCTAGAATTTTGTTATTAACTTATTGTCTAGATTATCTATTTGTGATAGTAGGGTATTGAGGTCCCCCATTACAATTGTGTTAGTGCTTATTTTGATTTTCATGCCCATTTGTATTTATTTTTTATCATTGCGGGCATTCATATTTGGTGCATATATATTTATGATTGTCATCTCTTCCTCTTGAATTTTTCGTTCACAAGGATGTAGTGACCATCTTTGTCTCCCTTAATTAGTTTTGGTTTGAAATCTACTTTGTCTGTAAATAACATTGCTACCCCTGCTTTCTGCTGGGTTCCTGTGGCATGGAGAGCTGTTTTCCATCCTTTACTTTCAATCTATGAATTTCTTTTTGAGTTAGGTATGTTTCTTGTATACAGCATATTGTTGATTTTTGGTTCTTAATCCATTCTGCCAATCTATTTCTTTTGATTGGTGAATTGAGGCCATTAACATTGATGGTTATAATTGATAGATATTGACTCATCCTTGTCATGATGCTTTACTTTTGTTGGCTCTTTTATTTCTTATTTTCCCCCTTTCCCTTTAGTTTCTCACCTTGCCTCGTGGCTTCCCTCTGTTGGGCCTCATGGTGTTGTGACCTTCATCATCGCTTTCTAGGATATTGTTTCGAATTTTTTGGAGTGCTGGTTTGGTGTTCATGAAATTTCTCAGGTTTTCTTTGTCGTGGAAGTATGTAATTTCCCCATCAATTTTGAAAGATAATTTTGCAGGATACAACATTCCAGGTTGGAGGTTATTTTCTTTTAAAGCTTGAAACATTTCACTCCATGCTGTCCTTGACTTCAGGGTTTGTGTTGAGAGGCCTGCTGTGATTCTGACGGTCTTTCCTTTGAGGGTGATTTGTTTCTTTTCTCTACCTGCTTGTAGGATTTTGTCCTTCTGTTGGGTTTCTGGGATCTTGATGATTATATGTCCAGGTGTAGATTTTTTTGATCATGGCTAGTTGGTGTTCTATATGCCTCACTTATCTGTATGTCCAATTCTCTACCTCTGTCAGGGAAGTTTTCTACTATTACTTCTGTAAACACTTTTTTATGACAATTGTACTTTCTCCTGTTTTTTCTTGGACTCCTACCAGTCTCATGTTATTGTTCTTTGCATCGTCTAGCAGCTGCTGGATTGATTTCTTGTGGTCCCTTACTATTTTTTAAAAAATCTCTGTTTTCATGGCCATTAACTGCAATCCTGTCTTCCATATCTGATATTGTATCTTCACATTCCCTTAATCTGCTCTGTATACTTTCAAAGGAGTTTTTAATCTCCTGAATATCTGTTTGAATCTGTTTCATGGATTCCATTTCTTATGTTGGGTGATGATGGTTTCCATTTCTTTCTTATGCTGGGCATTCATGGCTTCCAGCATGTTTCTGATCTCATTTATTTTTTTAATCTGCTTCTGTTCTAGAGCTTCTAATCATGTCTTTCACTCTGGTCACCATTTTTTAGTTATCTGGGAGATTATCTCTGCTTTGAATTTTTCTAGAGCCTCATTCATCTGCTTTGTTACTTCCTGTGCTATCAGTTCAGGGTATCCTGGTGGTTGATTATCAGACGTTTCCACCTTTTTTCCCCCAGAAATTGCCTTTTGTGGGTTGGAAATCTGAGTTTGTGCCTTGCTTAAATGTTGTCTCTGTTTTATTTATTTTTTTTGGTTTTGCCCTTGATTTATTTCCTGTGTTGATACTTCAAAGTTGCTTATTATAAGTATCTTTGTTGTTTGTAGTTAGAACCCTTAAGGACTATTGCATCTCAGAAGTGCTTTCCAGATATAGCTAGTGTTTAGGTCTTGAGTCTCTAATGGCTGTGAGGCAATCTCATTTTCATTATACCAGGAAGGACAACTGATTAGATCAATCACAACACCTTAGTCCATGTGATACAATCAGCAACACAATAGCATCAAGTACATCTTAGAAAATGATAATTTGTGGTAGTTATTAATCTATCCCCTCTAACTGTGTGAATTAATTCAAAATCAGGGACCAACCCAACAAATGTTTATAGTGAATAAACTCTTCAATATAGCAATTTTAACCTTTAGGATGGGAAGTTAGAAGGGGTCGGGGAGGGAGGGATAGTAAGGTGGAAGGATAGGGGATGGTTAGCAGTGAGGCCAGAGGACACAGGTGAGAGAAGGAAAGAGGAAAAAAGAAAAATAAAGAAGAAATCAATCTGAGTTAGAGCAAGAACAGGAACACAAAGCGAGATGAAGAACAATGTGGGACAGCAAGGGAGCAAGTGAAAGAAAGAAAAGAGAAAAGAAAGAAGACAAAAATAAAAATTTGAAAAGAGTTGAAAAAAATCAAAAATAGGAGAAAAACATACTACTAATAATTTTGAAAATAATAAATAAAAGATAAAAATGAAGGCCCTCCTTCAGGGTATGTCTCTTCTGTCACAACAGACAACATGGGCAGCAGTGTGCAGATATGAGTCAATGAATCGCAGCAAGCCAGTTGTGACCCATGAAATTCAGGCAGATTTCTGGCTGCAAGTCCCATGTTGCACTCCCTGTCCTCCTCCAGGGTTGAACTCTGCAAGGCTATACTGCAGGTTCCAGCTGCCCTTCCCCTGAAGATAGTCCAGGTTCAAATGGGAGGTGATGATCCCTCTAACTTACCAAGTACAGTGGTCTGGTGTGCCCTTATTGCAGAAATTCTCTTCACTTTTCCAGTGGGCTTCAGTTTTCATCAAGCAGCCTGAGAGGGGCCCTCTTTTCCGCTCTGTCTTCTGGAGCTCAGGACAATGGCCTTTATGCCCCCATGTGCCTCTGTGGTTTAGGACCATGTAGAGGCACAACCAGGAGTCCAGAGGTGGGTGGAAGGGAGTGGGGGTTGCAGGTGCCTGCACACCTCAGCTGCTTGACAGTGGGCATGCCGAGGGGGTCCTCACAGTCTCACTGGTCAGAGGGGGGTGTGGCGAGCCAGAGGGAGCAGGGCTCCAGAAGACCAGGGACCTCTCAGCCTGCGAATCTCAGCAGCTTCCCAGTGGTTGTGCCGAGTGGCCCTCCTATGTTTACCTTGTATTTATTATTTTTAAAAAAGATTTTCATACTTTTCAATTGATTAAAAAGCTTTAAAAATAAAATTATCTTCTGTGTGATAAAAGCACTGTTTCTATTATTCCAGTGTAAAAAAACATAACATATCTGCAAGTCACAACCTAAAAATATTTCATTTGTTTGATTTTGGATGATTTCTACACCATTTAACCCATGAAAACATTGGAATAAAATGAGATACTATAGGCCAAAGCCTGTGGAAAATATTAAAGCACTTTACAAATTTAAAAAATGTCATTATTGAAAGGTAAATAAATGGTCCAGATCCTTTTCACTTCAAGTTTATGTTCTTGTTATCACTTTTGTCTTTTGACCATAAAACTTTATACAGTAAGAAAAATCACAAAATACACTGATTCTGCAAAACAGTATCTAAATGAGAATCATTCATGTGAGTTTATTTATTATCAAATAGTCTATTATTGAATCAAGAGTTTCAGTGACCTTAAAACCTATACTTTTTTTTTCTGTACCCGCGATCAAACTTGGGTTCTTGCACCTGTGAGGCAGGCAGCAAAACCAGAGCTAAATCCCTGGCCCTAAAACCTATACTTTTAATTTTACTTGGATTTATATGTTAAGATTAAGTTTTCTGGCATGCAGCTTCTTTGCATTTGCTTCTTATAAGTAAATAATATTTTATTCACTTAAAATCCATATTTTTTATCTATACATGTTTTCATTCTTTTATGTCATAATTACATATTCATCTGAGATATAAGAAACTTTATTCATTTAATGTTTAATGACCTTATTGAATGCTGAAATTGGTCTTATTTATTCTATCTTATTTAATATAAAAGTCCTTAGAGACATTTAGTGAATAAAAATTGAAATGAAAAATACCACATCATCATTACAACTTCTACTCCCTTTTTACAACAGTAGAATTTCCCCCAAATTTTATCATAAAAACAACAAAAAGAAAAATGTCAAAAATATTTTACAAAAAAGTATTTTACAAAAGTAATACAATAAAGATAAGTGAATTAAAAATTGACATTTTTTCAATATGTTTTCTTTTTCTCTTTTCTTTATATACATAAACATATTACATATACGTGTGTATATATATATAATGAATCATTAAATTATAGACAGTATGATACTAAATCTTTTAGGATATAGACAGTGATAATATTATTCTCACTCCTAGTAAAATCGGCAACTATTTCTTAGTATCATTTGTCATCTGAATCTCATTTTAGTCCTCCCAATTTCCCCCAAACATTATATTGCTACCTTTCAAAGCTAAAAAGCAATAAAAAATTATCCATTGCTTTTAATTCTATATTTTAAATATCTTAAACTAGTACAGTACTCCCACCTATTTTTTTTCTTCTCCATGATATTGGATTTTTGAAGTGATCAGGCCAATTTTTGTAGAATATAAATACATACTACATCTACTAGCTTTCTTGTGGCATCATTTAAGGAGTTTATCTTAAATATTCCTTGCAAACTGGAAATTACAACCAGTCTCCTGATAAAGTCAACATTTCCTTCCACAAGCACTGCAGAGTTGATACTGACTACTTCATATTGAGTCAAATTACATCCCACAAAATATCACATCTCAATGTCAGATTCCCCCCTTATTATTAGGTCTAAAACTTTCATAGTTCAAGGTTAAAAAAAGATCCCAAATTTGCTTATGGTAAGAAAGTATGCCTTTTCTCTTTCACATTATGGTAAAAATAGTAAGTATTCTGTTTCCCAATATCTTGCATATAGATGGTTTTAGTATCACTAACGAATTTTACATGAAAAATGTATGTAATTTTTATTATTCTACCTATACTTACTAGCTGGTGCTCTTTTATATATGAAAAAAAAGAGCTAAAAAGTGCTGTTTTCAATTGAAGTTAACAAAGAGTTCTTCACAACAATTTAGCTTTGCTATACTTTTTCAAATTTGTTTTAACTGAAACAAAAAACATTAATGGGTGATATGAAGTTTCAATTCATGTTATGTAGATATTGTTTAATAAATCAGGTTGTACATATCTAACTCCTCAAACATTTATCATTTCTATATGATGAAAACTTTCAAAATCCTTTTGCCCATGTCTTACTCACTTTTTTCATTGTCAGAACACAATACCTGGCACACAAATCTTTTTTTTTCTTTCTTGCTTAAATTCTTTTATTGCTACATTTTAGGTATACGATATATTTACATTTATCATTGGGTGCTTGTACCTGTACATGATATATCTTAGTTCTTAATTTTTCCCCATTACCTGTGCTCCTTTCACCCCCTCCACCCTTCCCTATTTACAAAGACTTCATTTCCATTTTTTTCTTTTCTCATAATTTTTCCTTTCCCTTCTTTCCTTTCCCCTTCCCTCCCCCCTTCCCCCATGCCTTGATACCTTTTCTTCCTATTTCAAATTATCAATTATTCATTTTTATCATTTTAATCCTTATTTACACTTTCAGTTTCTCACACTAGAGAAACTATTCAGCATTTACACATGTGTGTCCTATTTATTTCACTTAAGAGTATGGCCTCAATATGCATCCATTTAGCTATAAATGTCTCTAGTTTATTATTCTTTATGGCTGAGTAGTATTCCATTCTATAAAAAAAAACAACATATCTTCTTTATCCAGTTTCCAGTTGATGGGCACTTGGGCTATTCCCAAGCTTTAGCTATTACAAACTGTGGCACCCAAATCTTAAAGGAGGAGAGGTTTGTATTGGCTCGTGTTTTTAGTTCATGGTTGGCTGGCTCAAGGCAGGAAGGCATGGTGGAAGGGTCTGGTGAGAAAAGATGAGCTCATCATGGCAGGTAGGGAGCAGAGAGTGAAGAGAAAAGCTGGGGAGGGAGATATGTCTCTCTAGGCTGCATCTCCAGTGACTCACTTATTCCATCCAGGCCTTACCACCCAACACTAAGCCAGGTGTAGTGCCCACACATTCAGTCATCTTCTACAAGCTCTTCATCTGAGTGCATGACACTTTGGGGGGACATCCAGATATAAACCATAACAGCTAGTTTTTGTGTTTTTTTTAACCTGTAGTCACCCTGCTATTTAATAGAACATTAGAACTTCTTCTGTCTAACTGTTGTTTAGTACCAGTGGACCAACCTTTCTGCATCACTCCATCTCCATACTCTCCCAACCTCTGGTAACCACCATTCTACTTTTAATTTCTATAAGATCAACTTTCTTAGATTTCACATATGACTGAGATCACATGGTGCATATCTCTTTGTGCCTGGTTTATATTATTTAACGTATTGAAATCTAGTTCACTGATATGGAATTGACAAGATTCCTTTTTTATAGATGTGTGCCATCATACATGTATATTACAATTTCTTTGTTTATTCATCAGTTATCAGTTGGTGGGTACTTAGGTTGTTCCTATTCTTTAGCTATTGTGAACAGTACTACAATGAACATGAAAATGCAAATGTCTCTTTGACATATTGATTTTATTTCCTTTGGATGAATAATCATGTATGATTTTCATACTTCATTATGATTTGAGATATTTAACATCATAAAGTGTAATCTTTTGTCTTTCTTTTAAGTCCTTTTGTTTCAAATTCTACCTTATCAAACACTGAGGTCTGGATGCCTACTTAATTCTGACTGTATATGTCTGCTATACATTTTCCTATTTTTTATTTTAAGTCTTTCTGAATCATGTTGTTGAAAAGTTACATATAATAGGAATTTGTTCTCTGAATTAATTTAAAAATATTTTCCTTAAAAATGAGTTAAGGTTAAAAAAAATGAGTTAAGGTTGAGCCTTTTGAATTTATTCATATATTTGATCTGATGGGTTTCAGCTCTGACATGTTCCACTTGTTATGTTTTCTTCTGTGTGATGTTTGCATTTTTTAAAATTGCATTACTTTTGTTACTTGGAAAGGCTTGTATTTCTGTTCTAGTGGTACTATCATATTAATACTTAGCCATCTATTTTCTTGCTTAGCCTTTGATACTTGGTTTATCAACTTTAAACTGTTTTTTTACTTCCACATTTATCTCTCTATCGATGAGATATTGTCTATTTTTGTTCTTTTTCCTTCAAGGAAGTATTGTTTCAGTCTAAAATTTTCCAAACATGTAATATTTACTTACAATTTTTAAAACTTTATCCTGCATGTCTTAGTATGAATATTACATTCACTATGAAATATTACTCTCAATTAAATTTTTGCTGATATCATTTGTTACTCAATATTTTCTGAATAGTTCAAGTGTAATTTTTCTGTAACTTTTATATTTTAAGGAAAACTTGGTGGTATAAAAGATTATTTTGCAAGAAATTCATTTTGCTATTCGCTTGCTTTTAATAACATGTGATTGTTAAGAAATCAAATGTTGAAATGGTTTACTGACTCTTAAAAATAATTAGAATGTTTCATTTAGAGACTTGGGATAGTTAAAAATTCATTGCCAAAACCTGATGCTTTTGATTTGTATTTCTGTGATACATAGAGATGTTGAAAAAATTTTAATGAGGGTATACTATACATAAACATATATACACATGTTTATAGAAGCACAATTCACAACAGTTAATCCACAACAGACTTAGAGAGTTAAATAGCACATCTTTTCTCTATATGAGAAATCGAAGTGAATGAATGAGAGAGGAAAGAAAACCAGGAGTCAGACTTTGGGTGAGGGGAAAGGAACAAGCAGGAGATAGAAGCAAATGGAGAAGGAGACAAAGGCATTGAAATTGATTAAAATATGTTAAGTACATGTACAACTTCCTAAAATAATCCCCACCATCATGTGATATTAATGTGCACTAATAAAATACGTTTTTTAAAACTTGAGGGTTTTTTAAAAATACATTTGAGAATTGACTTCTATGTTTGCTTTTCCCAAGTGAATAGAAAAAGTGCAAATTCAGGTAATTTTTATTTTGAGGACCTTTTCTAGAATCATAGTCTAAAGGTTAGTTCTAATCTGATTGTCTGTGCAATCTTTTATACCACTTTCATTTACTATTTTATGTCTTTATATAAGTTGAATTTTCTTGGTTCCTTGACTTCTGTTCCATGATTCTTATTATATTCTTGACCTTGCCTATGCTCCCTTGTGTGACCTATGACTTAGTTTTCTCACCCGAGAAGATTTTATCTTTTACTTTAATTTCTTCCCTGAGTTGAATTCCATTTCACCTCTGCCTGGCATTTATCCATTTTTATTCTGATATTTTAAATTTCTAGTTTCTGGTGCTCTTTAAAGTAGAGATATGTTTAATTCTTATTTGATTGTTACATTCTAATTTTTCTTTATTTTGTAGCCTTTTTTAAAAAGGAGGTTTACAATAAATCTTATAAAATTATATGTTTAAAAATTGTTTCTCACTTCTTAGTTTCTTCCTGAAACTTTATATAATGATGAGTTGTTTTTTTCTTTTGGTTCAGATTTTCTATGTATTGGTTTTTCCTCGACCCACAAAGTATGAGTGACACTATGAGAATGAGTGTATGAAGGGGTATTGGCTTCATAACCAGGATTTTAGTACAAAATTGGTTTTTTTCATTATCATATTGTGAGGCAAATTTTTCAATAAGTGGAAAATTTTTGCCATGGCATCTTGGGATATTTTGATATTGCCTTCTTAGATTTTCCTGTTTATCTTAGCCAACAACCTTCTAAATTTTGTTTCTCTTGCAGAGTGCTTCTTTTTCTTGTCAATGTCTCCACTGCTCATGATATTTCCAGTTTGTTTAGTCTATATTCTGCTACCACTGAGACACTACTTCACATTTTTCCCCAAATTTGAAATTTCTGCTTGACTCTTCTGTGGTATAGATTCTGGAGATGACTGCACTGGTCATGCTTGTGTGTACTTACATATAAATTTCAGTGTGCAGTATTCTCTTACTTTTAACTTGCTGTTGTCAAAATCTATGGGTAATTTTAATTTCTTCTTCTTTGGTTTACATATTTTTGTTTACCTGCTATGATAATTGTTAAAAATATATTTTTATTCTTATTCCTATTCTTGTTCAGTGCTATCAAGAAAAGTTATTAGTAAGAATATAAATCTATTTTATTTTATAACCTTCCCAGAAAGGGTCTAGTTAACTTGAAAAACAATAGCTAAACATCAGGAAAATTTCCAATATTCTATATGTTTCAAAAAACTTTATTGAAATGGTGATTTTCCTTGTTTGGTGGGTGACTTTGGAAGTTCCAGCACTGCTTCAGAAAGCACTACTTACAGTAAAATTTTGCATATGTAAGCACAACTGTAGCTATGGGTTTATAATATTTAACCGAATTCTCTATCTTACTACTATAGTCCATTATTCTGTCAATTTATTTTTTAAATTGCTCATAATTTGATGTATTTATTTCTTCATACACACACAATAAACATATTCTGATAGGGATTGTTTTTATGATATACTGTCTTGTGACTGGGAACACTGACATTCACAGTCCCAGCAAAAATTAGAATAGACAGAAAGAGCCATGGTATTGCCTTGCTTGCTTGCTTGCTTTTATTGTTTTCTCCTTGCCATGAACTGTTTCTCCACTGCGATGCCCCTCTGTCATGCCACCCTGCCTTGGACCCAGCCAATTATGGACTGAAACCTCTACAAACTGTGAGCTAAATAAATCTTTCCCCCTTTAACTTTGGGTGTCAGGTATTGTAGGGAATGGGAAAGGGGACAGTACCAGAACCCCTGCAGTGCATCCTGGTCTCCTGTGAGCCACTACAACACAATACAAATTAAAGAATAAAGACAGGAAATGAGACTTAGAGAAAAAGCTGAGCTTTGGGCCTGATCAGTGCTGTTCTGGGCAGCACAGAAAAAGACACACTGAGCTCCCAAATATTTATTGGGTTCATAGGAAGTATCAGATGACTCAGACAGTGGCCAAAATTCTAAATTGACAAGGATCCTATAATTGGAGGAAGTATCAGATGACTTGGAGGGTGGCAGTAATGCTATGATTATGAGGATCTTATGCTGATGAGGATCTTACAGTTGACTGAGACAGTGAGATGAGAAAAACATTCTAGCAACACTAGGTGGGATGAGATAAACTGATAAGGAATTTGTCCCTCCCCAGGTGAAACCTTTCTACTCAGTTCTCAAAGACCCAGGATGTCTTCAGCTGATGTAATCTTGCCCTTGAGCATCACAGGACTCTTCAGGCCTCAGATAGCCCTAATCATAATTTAATTGTGAAATGCTTTTTCCCAAAAAATTATGTATAATGGCTCTGGACAAAGTATTTATTTTGTCTCAGCAATGATAAAAAGTAACTAACACAAGCACCAATAGTTTTTTCAGTTTTGTTTCATTTTAAATGAATAACTACTAATGGAATCAAGCTTTACATATGCTTTCTAGGTTTCTGTCATTTTTCTGGGCTGTACAGGGATCTAGAAGAAATGTATCTTTTCTTGTAGGTGGTATAAGTAGAAACCTCCCCCTCCATATATACAGAGAGAGTTATATGACAAATACACAACATCTTTAGCCTTTAGAGAAATGCAAACAAAAACTACATTGAGATTCCATCTCACCCGAGTTACACAGTTGGTAAAAATTTAAAACAGTACCGCCATGATGGAAATCATTCTAGAGGTTAAAAAACCCCCACTAAAAGTAGAATTACTACATGATCTTGTTACAATACATTTTTAAAATTAATTTTCTTGGTACATTTTAAGTATACAGTAGAATGACATTTATCATTAGAAATTTGTACCTTTACATAACTTGGTTCTAATTTTTTCCCCATTCCCCTGCCCTCCCTTCAACCACTCCACCCCTCCTTATTTACAAAGACTTTGTTTCCATTTTTTCATTTTCTCATATTAATTCCATTACCTTCTGTTCTTTCCTCTACCCCTCCCATTTCCCTTTTCCCTTTGGACCTTTTCTTCCTATTTCACACTATCTATTATACCTTTTGATACTTATTTATACTTTCAGTTTCTCACACTGGAGAAACTATTCATTATTTACACATGTGTGTTCCATTTATTTCACTTAAGAGTATCACCTCAATGTCCATTCATTTAGCTATAAATGTCTCTAATTTCTCGTTCTTTATGACTGAGTAGTACTCCATTTTATAAGAAAAAACCCCACACCTTCTTTATCCAGTCTCCAGTTGATGGGCAATTGGGCTGTTTCCAATTTTTAGCTATTACAAACTGTGCCACTATGAACATGAATGGACACATATGAGGCTAAAAAAACACTAAAACTAGAACTCCTATATGATCCTGTTACAATACTTTTGAATATGTACATTAAGGATTGAACATCAGCATAATATCGAGATACCTGCTTAACATGTTTGTCATTACACTATTCACTATGCATTATGTAATCAACATTGATGCTCATCAACAGGTGAATTGATAGCAGAAATGTGGCATATATACACAAGGACTATCAATTATCTGTAAAGAAGAATGAAATCAGGTCATCTGCAGGAAAATTCATGGAACTAGAGATCCTATGTTAAGCAAAGTAAGCCAATGCAAGAGGATAAATGCTGCATATTTACCATCATAAGTAACATCTAGGGAGAACAAAAGATCACATGAAAGTAGAAGAGGGACTTTTTAGAAAGGGGAAGGGGATGAAGGAAAGGAGGGGAAAGAAAGATAAAATTGGAATGAATATGATCAATGTGTGTTATACGCATGTATGAAAACATCATAATGAACTCTTATTTTGTACAACTAATATGTTTAAATTATATTTTTAAAATACTAATTAATAATTAAAAGGAGACCTTCAAGTTCTAGTATATTAGGCTAAAAATCTTCACTAGGGTAAAATTGAAATGTCAATTTAAAGTGAAAAAGCAATAATGTATCTTCAATTATTAAAAATATGTGGTGTGTATATACATATGAATTTGAGTATACAAATAGTAAATATTCATCTTTATAGCTCATATTTCCGAGGGTTTAAAAAAAAATGTATTCACCATCACATCCATATGGAGAACAGCTCTATAATTTCTCCCAAATTCTCAAATGCTATCCTTGTGTAGTTAATCCTTCAACCCCAACCACCAGTAACAGACATGTTTCATACTTTTATGCTTTATCTTCATGCAAATTGCCATTTAAATGGAATTACATACTCTTGGGGTTTAGTTTCAACCTTTTTATTGTGCTTGTCAAAAATTCAGTCTTTCTTATTGATGATTATCATTCCATTGTATGAATGTGTCAGTTTGTTTATTCATTCAACAGTTCAGGGATTTTTGAGTTGTTTCTAAGTTATGGCCATTATGAACAATGCTGCTATAAAATTTTGCACAAAAAAGAAAAAAAGAAAGGCAATTAACATTGAGCATTTACTATTTCATTAAGCAATTAGCATAACAAAAATTGAGTACAAAAGTCATACAGATATTAAAATAATAATAACAACTACGAGTAGTATTTTCCCAATATCACAAACCAAGAATAGGAAAATTTAGATTTGAGTTCAGTTTATCCATTCAAGCACCTGATTTTCTGGTCCTAAGTTTTGTACCCTTTTTTGTCTCCAGACTGATTTGCAACAAATATTAGTCTCCAAGTAATTTTTACCCTGAGAAATAAAGGTCAACTCCTGGAGACTCCCCACTAAGAACATAATTATCAATATGTGATATGTGTCTTGCCTATTTTTAGCCTAGCAAGCAATGGAACTCATTTGGAAAAAACAATTTAGAAAAAGCTAAAAGTTAAGTGGCATTTCTGAGCAGCAAGCTCCTGCTGTGGTTAGTTATGGAGCTGTATCTTTCTTGTTTATATTCTTTCTATTCATGATTTTTTTCTCTTTCTAGGCTTAATATAATTCTTTCTCTCTGAAGCAATCAAACCAAAGAATTTTACAAATGTTAAATTAAAAATTGGCATTAATTTTCAAAATGCCTCAAAATTGCTTGAAACCCTGGTATTTATATTTTCTATGGGACTATGTTATCATGTTGAGAAAACGGGAACATATTACATCTGGCTCTTAAGGGAAATATTACAACCAAATAAATACTGTACTATCTCTCCTGCATAAGCCACATGAGAAGAAATTTATTTCAATAGAGGATAACAAAGATTTAAGCCAACTTACTTTTGTTTTCTGTTATGAGAAATAAATACTAAGTAATTTAAAGGACATACTTGCCAAAATAACAAATAGAACCTGAATAGACTGTAAAGAACATATGACTTGTTTATCAGTTCTCAGTTTTCAAATTATTTTCATTAGAAAGCATTGCCTCAGGCTGTTGTAGAAGGAAGTCATTTCAATGAAATCTGTCCTTGACAATTTTAAAACCACTGAATCCTTATGTAAAGAAAAAGTCAATACCGGCTCAGCCTTCCTTCTCCTTCTCCCCTTGCAATTTAATTAATACAAACACTACAGTGGTACCTTGGTTTATGAATGTAATTTGTTTTATGATCTTGGGGAAGGTGGCTATAGTTGTGTTCCTGTGGGGAAGATAGCTGTTGTCCTGTTTGTCACCCATTGAAGGGTTTTCAAACAGAAGCAAAATTTTGCCTAACACTTTTGTTTTCAAACCTAATTGTTTGCAAACAGAAGCATTCATTAACTGGGGTATTACTGTATTTTATTTTATTTACTTTATGTTAATGTAGTTACCAGTGATTCTATTGAGCAGCCAATGTTGACAATAGTTACATTAATTTCCTAAGGTTGGCACAACAAAGTACCAGAGTCAGGATGGCTTAACCAACAGAAATGTATTTTAATCAAAATATTTGAGGTTAAATGTCTAAGATCACAATGTCAAAACATTGCTTTTCTCCTGAACCCTTTCTTTGGCTTGCAAAGAGCCACCTTCTCCCTGTGTCTTCACAAGGTCTTCCTTCAGTGTGTCTATGTGCTAATCTCTTCTTACAAAACTAATCCAGGAAAACTAGGTCCCACACAAGTGACTTCATTTTCTCTCTTTAAGAAACACATCTCCAAATATAGTCACGTTGTGAAGAACTGCAGTTAGGGCTTCAGAATATAAATCCTGGAACTTAAATTCCAGAAAGACAAAATTCAGCTCAATGAAACCTGTTGTTTAGAAATTTAATAATGAGTAACATACAACTAAAGCTTTTAAAACTATAAATCCTATCTACTCATTAAATTAATAAAACAGTCACTTAAATTAAGAAAAATTACTACAAATCATTAGCATAGTATTTTGACTACTCTATAATAAGTTGAACCTAAGTATTTTAGACTGAATAAAAATGTATTTTAGAAATTCACACTAAAGGTGTATTTTTTTTTGTTTGGTACTGAGGATCGAACTTGGGACCTTGCACATATGTGGCAGGTGGTGGAACCACTGAGCTAAATCCCCAGCCCTAAAGGTGTATTTTTTATACTCACACTGCAACATTCCTGTCTCTAAAGCAATTGGTTCCTCAAATTTAAGACTACAGAGAAGCTTCAGATAAAGCTTTCCAAAAGTAATACTTGGAATAGCAAAATTTCACTAGTGTACTTTTTAGCCGCAGAAACCAACTGGCTCACACATGAAGGGTATTAGCCATGAAACTTTGAGCTTTTACTGGTTTGCTACAAGTGATTACATATTCAATAATTCTTATTTGATTATTATTATCAGCATTCACTGACATGTTGATCCATGGGGATACTCTTTACAGTTTCATTTCCCAGACAATGTATAAGAATTAAGATAATATGTGATCCAAACCTAGAAATGCTAACTTAGATATCACCTAAGGCATTGAAGTTGTTTCCACTCAGGACCTGTTGTGAATAATTCTGAATCAAATAACCATGTGGAATTCTTTTTGGACATGTATTTTCATTTGACTTGTGTAGATATGTGAGAGTGTAATTAATAGGACTGTATTGTTACTCTAGGATTACTGGAAAAAACTACCACAATTTGGGTGGTTGTAAAAAGAAAAATGTACTTTTTCACAATTCTGGAACCTAGAGATCAAAATCAAGTTGTTGACAGTGTAGATTCCTTCTGAATACTGTGAGAAAGCATCTGTTCAATGGTCTTTTCCTAGATTTGCTGGTGATGTTTGGATTGTGGAAGAATCATGCTGACAGTTTTCCTTTTTTTACAGAGATAGTAACATTGGATTAGAGGCCCATATGATTCTAGTATGACTTCATCCTAATTTAACTCATTGACTCTGCAATGCTATATGTCCTAGTAGTTTGCTCTCTTAAGTGTGATTTTTAGGACTTAAGTTAATTGTGAAGAAATATAGTTCAACTGATAGCAAGTGGTTAATAAGTACTTGATGAACTGTAAACACACAAGATCAAATAGCATAGTTTTTTTCTCTCTCTGAAAAACAAAAAGAACAAAATAGGAGATAAATAGGAAATAAGAATAAGTTCAAATACTTTCCAAATTTACTAATTCTGTTGCTTTAAAAATATTTCAAAATATATGCTAATTGGTTTCATTTATGTTACTAATTCATCTTAGTTCATTGAAAAGAAAGATGAGTTGTATTACCTGTCTCTTTTTTGTAAGAATCTTTTTGGTTTATGTCTTGTACTCTAACTACTTTGAAGAAAATAATACACAGTGTAGTAACTAGTTATTCTGTTATTATTTGATTATGAAATTTCATTTTATTTTTTCATAAAAATATTTAAACAAAACTGCAAAATAGTTCCAAATAAGCAGGTGAAGTTTCCAGATATGCCAAATTCCTGCACAAAATATTTTATATTGTTAAACTTTAATTTTAGCATATCTAGTGGGTCTGTAGCTATGTTTCATTGTCATTGTAATTTTTACTTTCTTAATAATTAGTACAAACATTTTCTCGTACTTCACACACACTTGTTTTTTTTCTGATTTAAAATTTGATTGTCTACAATTATTGAATTGTGAGAGCTTTTACTTTCTGGATAAATATCCTCTGAGTGTATGTGTGTATGTGTACATATGTGGGGTATGTATGGATATAGAGAAAATAAGAACATTTTCTTGAGTCTGGGTTGATTTTTCATTTTCTTCATGGTATATTTAGAAAAATAAAAAGGTTTTTTGTTTACTTTAAAAGAAATCCAAATTATCAGTTTTCTTTTATAACAAGTATTGGTTTTAGCTCAAGTTTATGAATATTTTCTCCTGTTTCTTGCTAGAATTTTTATAGTTTAACATGTTTAAATTATAGGCCCCTTTAAAGTTTGCATAGTTTCTGGTAAGGACTATTTTTTTCTTCTTTATACTTAATAGCTAGCTCTTCCTGTATTCTTTCTGAAAAGAAAGTCATCCCAATGAAATAGCTTGATACCCCTGTTGAAAATCAATTCACCATATAATGTGGTACTATTTCTAAACTTTTGTTCATTTCCCTCATATTCATACCACACTTTGTTTGTTTCAGCTTTAAAACAAATTTTGAAATCAGGAAATGTAAATTCTATAAGTTTGTTCTTTTTCAGATTTTGTGTTGATTATTTTAGGTTTTTTTATAATGGAATCATCTTATTAATTTCCACAAATAGAGGCTGCTTAAATTTAGGATTTAATTGCATCTGTGGGTCATCTGGAAGAAAATTAGCATCATAAAACTGTTAAGTCTTTTGACCATAGAGAATCTGCTCATTTTATTAGGTATTTAATTCAATTCAGCAATGTTTGATAGTTTTCAGTTTTATAGACTTAAACATATTTTGTTAAATTTATCTCAAATTTATTTTATTTGTTTGTGCTTGTCTTAGTTACTTCTCTTGTTGCTGAATCAAAATACCCAATACCCAAAGTTGAAGGAAGGAAGATTTATTTTAGCTTATAGCTCATAGAAGTTTCAATCCATAGTCAGTTGGATCCAAGTCAGGGTAGAATGGCAGAAGGCCATGGCAGAGGAGAAACAGTCTCTGGCAGGGAAATCAAGAAGGTAGTAGCAGTAGCAGCAAGCCTGCCTTCTCTCTGTCTCTGTATTCCATGCAGGCTATAAGTCTATTGACTGGTGCCACTCATACTCAGGGTGGGGCTTCCCTGTTCAGTAAATCCATTCAGCCACACCAAGAACTATGCTATTCTAATTAGAGAATCCCAATGTCACATAACTGAGATCTGGTCACCTCCAGAAGCCCCATCTATAAGCACATGAGTCTTCAGGGAGACATCTAGATTCAAGCCATACAGTGCTACTGTTTTGAGTATCTTTTATCTACAAGTTGAAATATGATAGAGTATTTGTATTGCTATTAATGAAAATTGCAAAAGATGGGAGATTTTTATTCTCCTTGCAAACTATCAGATTAACCATGGACACTGTTATAGATTCTCACAAATATAAGGCTCTTGTGTCAGACAAAATATTGTTTATTACAGCAACAAGAGCACTGAAACATCATCTTACTGGTCCTCTGATCCACAATTCTCACTTCCATTGTCTTGCTCAGATTATTATTTATCATTATTATTTATCACTGTGGAATATAAGAAAACCTGCACCAAAGAGAGACATTTGTGGTTTTCAAGACTTCCTAATATACACATGTACTTGGAAATATATTTTATATTAAATTAGAAAGTAATGCCTTAAAAGATCTGCAGAACTATGAGATCCATGGAGAATTGTCTTCCAACAGTTATGGCCAGACAAGTGAAGTATTTCCAATGTAGGACTAAATTTTGTTGACATTGTAGATCCTTCATTATGTGCTATTATTAGAACTATTGTTCTATACAGTGATTATGCTACATAACATCAATTGTGATCAGAATCTTCTGTTTCATTTTTCAGTTTCTTAAATTCATGTTGTATTTTCCTTCATATTTGAGGAATGAAGTTTTTTAAAATTAAATTTACTGGTATATTTTAGATACACATATTGATCATATTCATCATAAGGAATTTATACCTGTGCATGATATATCTTAATTCCTCTTTTTTTTCCAATTCTCCTACTTTCCCGTCAACCTCTCTTCCCTTCCTTATTTACAAAAGTTTTGTTTCCATCTTTTCCCCCTTTTATCACTTTTTTCTTTTCCATACCTTCCTTTCCCCCTCCTCCCTCAACCACTTGAGCATTTTCTTCCTATTTCCTAAGATCTACTAATAAATTTTGGTTCTTATTTACATTTTTGGTTTCTCACACCAGAGAAAAATGTGATATTTACACGTGTGTTCAATTTATTTTACTTAAGAGCATGGAGTCAAGGTGCATTCATTTCCCTAGAAATATCTTGTTTGTCCTTATTTATGGCTGAATAGCACTCCATTGTATAAAAAACAAAACCCACATCTTCTTTATCTATTCATCAATTGATGAGAATTTGGGCCAAGATTTAGCTATTAAAAATTGTGCTGATATAAACACTGGTGTGCATATATCACTGTGGTTTGAGTTTTTAATTTGTTTGGGGAGATACCAACAAAAGGAAGAGCTAGGTCAAATGGAACCCCTAGTTTTTGCTCTTTGAAGAATCTCCACACTGATTTTCACAGCGGTTGCACCAGTTTACACTCCCACCAGCAGTGGAGAAGGGTTCTGTTTTCACCACAGCTCCTCCAGCATTTGTTATTGGTTGATTTCTTGATAATTTCTGGAGTGAGAGGGAATCTCAGTGTTGTTTTAATTTGCATCTCTTGAGTGACCAGTGAGGTTGAATATTTTTTCATATATTAATTTACTATTTCTACTTCTTCATCTGACAAGTGTCTATTAACTTCAGATGCCCATTTTGGGGTTGAGTACTTAAATTTGAGGGGGTCTGATTTTTTGAGTTCTTTATATATTTTAGATATTAGTCCTTTGAGAAATAGCTGGCAAATTTTTATCTCTTCACTCTGTTAATGCTTGCTATGCAAAAGCTTTTTAAGAAGATGAGATTGCTTTTATTGATTCTTTGTAATATTTCCCATGAAATCAGGGTTTTGTTCATAAAATATCTGCCTACACCTATGTCTTCAAGAGTTCTACCTATTCTATCTTCCAGCAGATTTAGTGTTTCTATTTTAATATTTAGATCTTTGATCCATTTTGATTTTAGTTTAGTGGATGGTGAAAGACATTGATCTAGTTTTGGTCTTCATAATGTAGAATGCGAGTTTTTTTAGCACCATTTATTAAAGAGGCTTTCTTTTTTCCAGTTAAGGTGTTTGGCCCCTTTGTAGAAGATAAAGTGACTGAGTGTGTTTGGAGTTGTTTCTGCATCATCTATTCTGTTCCAGTGATCCTCGGGTCTGGTTTTTTTGGTTTTGTTTTTGTTTTTTTACCAGTACCATGATATTTTTATCACAGTAGCTTGTAGTACAGTTTCAAGTCAGGAACTATGATGCCTCCTGTTGCCTGGAATTGTTTTTGCTATTTTAGGTCTCTTCTGGTTCCAATTAAATTTTAGAATTCTTTTCTCTAATTCTATGAGGTATGCTATTGGTATTTTGATTGGGATTGCATTAAATCTGTATAACAATTGAGAGTATGAGAATTTTCACTGTGTTGGTTCTTCCCAAGAGCAAGGGATATCCTTCCATTTTCTGGTATCCTTTTCAATCTCCTTTTTCAGAGTACTGTAGTTTTCAGTGTAAAGATCTTTTATTTCCTCTGTTAGATTGATTCCCAGGTATCTCATTTTTTTAATGCTATTATGAAGGTGTGGTTTCCCTAATTTCTCTTTCAGTGAATTTGTTGATGTTGTTAGGAATGCTATTGAGTTTTGAGTGTTGACTTTGAATCCAGCTATGCCACTGAATTTGGTTATTAAATCTAGAAGTCTTTTGGTGGAGTTTTTTGGGTCTTCTGTATAGAGTATCACGTAATCTGCAAATAATGAGAATTTAACTTCTTCCTTTCCTATCTTTGGTCTTTTTATTTCTTTCTCATCTAATTTCTCTAGCTAATGTTCTCAGAACTATATTAAAAGGAGTATTGATTGTGGGCATCTTTGTCTTGCTCCTAATTTTAGAGTAAAAGCTTTTAGTTTTGACCATTTAATATGATGTTGGCTATTGTTTTGTCATAGATGGCTTTTATCAGATTGAGGTAAAGACCATCTATTCCAATTTTCTGTAGGATTTTTATCATAAATGGGTGTTGGACTTTGTCAAATGCTTTTTCTGCATCTATTGAGATGATCATGTGATTTTTGTCCTTGGCTCTGTTGATCTGGTGTACTACATTTGTTGATTTGCATATGTTGAACCATCCCTGCATCCCTGGGGTGAATCCTACATGGTCACAGTGTATAATCTTCTTGCTGATTTGCTGCATTCTGTTCAGTATCTTATTGAGGATTTTTGTGTCTATGTTCGTTAGGGAGATTATCCTGGGGTTCTCTTTTTTGGTTAGATCCTTCTCTGGTTTTAGCATCAGGGTATTACTTGATTCCAGGAATGATTTGGGGAATATTGTTTACCTTTAGATTTTATTAAAGAGCTTGAGGAGTAATCACATTAGATCTTCTCTAAATTTCTTGTAGAATTCAGGAATGAAGCCATCAGGACCCATGCTTTTCTTTGTTGGTAAGATTTAAATTACATTTTAAATTTCATTGACTGATACTGGGTTATTTAGAACTTTTATATCTTCCTGATTCAGCTTTGGTAATTCATGTTTTTAGTTTTTAAAAAGTGTAATCTTTCAAAAATTTTTGTTTGTCTATAGGTTTTTTTGTTGGTGCTGTTGTTGAGAAAAAACACATACACACATTTTCTGTATCTTCTAGGGGGTTTTAAGTTAGGTTTAACATAGGATAATGAAGTGGTAAATAGAAAAATGGCAACAGATACAGTTTTGAAATATATATCTATGGCAAAATAGAGGCACCAGTTTTTCACAGCTCTGAAATTTCCCTGTGACATCATACAACTTTTACTGATGTCACTTATCCAAAATTTGTCAGATGTAAGAATCTTCCCTCTATTTTTTCATTTTTATGGTCTCTTATTATTCTGGTGTCTCTGATTATAAGCATGGCAATTTACTAGGGGTGCCACTAATACAAAACTCACAGATATGCAAGTAACTAATGAATAATATATGAAAGCAATTATAATTTCTTTCCTTCACCAGAGTATGTCTGTGTTTCCTTTACATTTAACCAATATATCCTAGATTAATAATGTTTCTCTCCTTTGGAACTTTATAGATTAATTGGATTTGTTTATTATATAACCTTAATATTGTCATATGTTTCCATCTTGGTCTGTCTTTGGGATATATCTTGAACTTTATTTTTGAACTCAGCTATTTTTTCTAGTTCTGCAGTAATATTTTTAAATTATAACAATTCATTCATATTCTTTTAAAAAATTATTGAATTTTATTGTTTTGTGGCTGCAACTCCCTCTTTTTACTGTCTGAGGCACAATCATAAAGAGAAATTTATGATAAGATGACTCTTTGCTCCCATTTTTGAAGTGTTTTTGGAAGTCTATTATATTACGAAGTGTGGTATTATCTGGGTTTAGACAGCAGAAGGGTATGAATTTTACTCCTCAGAGACTCATAATATTTATAAATAGTATGGAATGTTTCCTGAATTTCTTTGTGTCTGGTGAAGAAACAGAAAATACTGCTAGTAGAGATAAATACAAAGACAAAAATTTTCTTGCTAGGCACAAAGTGACTTTGTAGCTACTTGCTGTAGGGCAAATCATTTAGGCTAGAAATAAAAAAAATAGTCATTCATGATGTTCCTGCCAGAAACACATAACCTGAATATAATCAGGTGAAAACATCATACAAACCCAAACTGAGACATATTTTATGAAACAAATGCTTTGTACTTTTGAAATATCAATGTCACAAAAGACAAAGGACTGAGGAACTGTTTCATATTAAAAGACACTGAAAAGATTTGACAAGTAAATGTGATAGATGATACTGAATCAGATATTTTCTTTTCTTGTAAAGGACATTTATATGACATTTGATCACATTTTAATAAAGTCATTATGGTTATATAAGAGAATATCCTTGATTTCAGGAAATATACCCTGAAGTATTTGGGTAAAGTAGTATAATATTTGTAAAAGTGTAAATTAATTCAGAAACCTAACAATACCCTCACTACTCATATAAAGGAAGCCACAAAGAATATATGCTAAAAATATTAATATTTAGGTAACCCAAGTATAATTCTTTGAGGATTTTTGTGTATTTCTTGTAAATTTTTTGTCATTCTGAATTATTTCTCAACAAAAGTCAAAAAGAAACCTATTCAGTGGCTCATATCAGAAAAATCTACTATGGCTGCAGAAACCCAATCTTTAGAGAGCACTCCAGGACTTGAGTAATCCCAGCAATAACAGACTCAAGTTCTTCAGCCACAACTTCAGTTGGAAGTGGGCAAGACATGCTCAAGTGGAGAGGATCAGCCATTTCATAGTCCAGGAAAACCATGACAGCACCCAGTCCTGCAAGTTAGTATGTTCAGCCTCCATCTGGGGCCTTGCAAATTCCCCAGATATTATCATGAAGACAAAAACAGCAAAAGCTGAAAGCAGAACAGACTTACCATGAACTTGAAGGTGATGATTGCGTCTAAAATGAAGCTATTAATGTGATAAAATTTAAGGTCTTTTTGTACTTCCCAGTAAATGGAAACATATGTAAAATATAATCTCAGATATAAAAAATGAAGAAGCAGCCAGAAGTTATCTTCACTAAGAAATGTAGTTTAAAATATGTACTCCAAAGTCTTTATTTCCATTTTTTCATTTTCTCATATTAATTCCATTCCCTTCTTTCCTTTCCCCTACCCCTCCTACTTCCCCTTCGCCTTTGCCCCTTTTCTTCCTATTTCACATTATCTATTATACATTTTGGTCCTCATTTACACTTTTAGTTTCTCACACTAGAGAAACTATTAGGTATTTACACATGTGTGTCCTATTTATTTCACTTAAGAGTATTGCCTCAATGTGCATCCATTTAATTATAAATGTCTCTAATTTGTCATTTTTTATGGCTGAGTAGTACTCCATTTTACTTTTTAAAAACCCACATTTTCTTTATCCAGTCTCCAGTTGATGAGCAATTGGGCTGCTTCCAAGTTTTAGCTATTACACATCTTGTTGCTATGAACATGGGTGCACATATATCATTGTGGTATGGTTCTTTTAATCAAGTCTTTGTAAAAGACTTTGTAAAAGTCTTTGGGATGGAGGGGTTTAAGGGAGGGCAGGAGAATGGGGAAAAAATAAGAACCAAGAGAGATTATGTGAAGGTGCAAATTTCCAGTGATGAAGTCATTATATTGTATACCTAAAATGTACCAATAAAATTAATTTAAAAAAATAAAAATAAATAAAATATGTACTCCATTGTGCAAATTAAATCTTTTAAAATGTTTTCTTCTGTGTCTTGAATTAGTTTCAACTGGGGTCAATGTCCTTATTGGTTTACTTAGAATTTCCATTTCATGATATTCATGTTGAAATATTATCAATAAGAAATTCCTGTATTTGATCATTTTGGTATGGATCTAGATTGATATAAATATTTGTGGAAGATTGTACTATTATCTTTGTGAACAGAAGTTAGATCATGTTGAGATACAGATGTTTAATCAGGCACAACACAGATACCAAAATACTCAGTCTTTCTCATACAAATGGGACAAATTTTTAACAGGCGAGTACATTATTTGCTTTTTTTAATAGTGTTTATTATTTTCCAAGAGGGTAACATCAAGCTTCTTTGTTCTGTACAGTGATGGAAGGAAGAGGAGGATAAGTTAATTTCCAGACTCAATTAATCCCTGTGTCCAGCCCCATTTTTATGTCAACTTTTTGTCTTACTTGACAACGTTGAATTGGGGCTGCCTACATTTTCTCACTGCAGGACACACTCTGGACTGAGACTTTTCACTGTCCTTTGTTTCAGCACTCTTTGTCTTAATTTTTCTAAAAATGCATTAAAAGCTGTCACATACTAACAACCCTTTTTGTTACTTTATTTTTTTTATTCTTATACTGTCATTTTAGAGATCTGACATCTTAATCTAGAAATAGGACATGTTTCAATATATGCTCACTTTAATATTAATCACATTTCTAAACCATTTAAAATTATTTCAAATTTTTAAAAATTATATTTTTTCAGCTTGCTTTCCAAGGGTTTCTATAAATAATATCCCACTCACCACTATACATAAACACAATTTGCCAGGAAAAATCCAGATACAATGTTGTCCCAACTTAATTGTAATTCACTTTTGACAGTTGTAATTGTCACTTTCAGGAGAGATTCCAGTTAGTATGATAAATCACAGACTTATTTCATTTAAGAAACTTGTGATATTTTCCTTATCTCTTAAATTCCTCCACAAAATTTAGATAACTCTTGTTGATACTACTCACCCTGAATCTGATAAGACATAAGAAATATCCTTTCATTTTCTAATGAGTTTTCCATCTTCATTGTCCCTCCTCATCAGAAGCATGTGTCATGGCCTCTGCTAAATATCGGCACTCTTGTAGGAATTTAGAACACCAGAATGAATGGAATTTGTTTTCTGGATTATTTTATTAAGGACATATGAAAAATATATAGACACATTCTTATGTATATAAACAAAAACAATGAAACAAGTTATTCAGTAGAGGTAAATATATATTTACTTGTAAAATATAAGAGCAGAGAATCTAACCCATTTTGTGATATAGATAAGCTTTGACTGATGTGTCCTTTTATATGCACAGCATTTTAACGTATATGAGGCTAAAGAAAAGCTAATGTATTAAAGAAAGAATCTTTATCAAGATTTACTATAAAGCTATAGCAATCAATACAGTGTGGTAGTTGTGAAAAATTAGACAGACATCAGGCAGAATAAGGAGCCCAGAAATTGAATGATGTACATAGAGTAACTTATCATCGACAAAGAGGTAAATTCAATGGACAAAGATAGATTTTTCAATAAATACTTCTGGAGCAAATGGAAATCTATGTGCAAAGAAAAAATAAAATCTAGACACAATTCTACCCTCCAAACCAATAAACCCAAATTGTATCACAGATCTCAGTGTAAGATTCAAAGAATAAAATTCTGGAAAATAATATAGGAGAAAAATCTAAGTAACATCAAGTTAAACATTTTAGGTACAATACTAACAGCACAATCCATTAAAAAGTAATTGATAATTTGAATTTAATTAAAATTTTTTAAATCTCCTCTCAAAAGATACTGTCTAGGGAATGAAGACAAACCATAGAATGGGAAAAAGTATTGTCCAAAGACACATCTAATATAAAAAAATCTCTTAGAGAAAAATATACAAATAACTCTTTAAAATCAAGAATCAGAAACCAAACACTTATTTAAAATAAATGGAATAAACATTAACAGACATTTCACTAAATAAAATGAAGGAAAGGCAAATAAACATAGGAAAAGATGTTTCACATTATACATCATCAATGGAAATGGAAATTGAAACAACAAAGACATACGATACAAACCTATTGGAATGGTCAAAATGCAATACCAGTAACACCAAATGATGATAAGAATATGGAGTCATTGAAACACATACACTGCAGTTGGCTATGGAAAGTAGTAAGCCACTTTGTGACACAGCCTGACAGTTACACAATTCAACATACCCCTGCCATGTGATCCAGCAATTGTGCCTCGTGGCATTAGCTCAAACAAATTAAAATTTATTTTCACACAAAAGCTAAACTTGAATATTTATAGTGGTTTCATTGATAATTTCCAAAACTTGGAAGTAGCCTAGATGTATTCTATGATCTGAATATCTGTGTTCTCCCCCATATTTATATTTTTAAACCTAATAAAAATGTGAAAGTAATATGTGATGACAATAGAACCCTCATGAACACAATCAGTGTCCTTATAAAAATCCCAAATAGCTGACTTAACTTATTACTACATGTGGGGACACGTGAAAATGCCACCTTTGTACTAGGCAACTGGTCATCACCAAACACTGAATATCCCAATGTCTGCACCTTGAACTTCACATCCTCTGAAAATGTGAGAAATAAACTTCTGTTGTTTGTATGACATCAAATTTATGGTATTTTTATATCAGCAAACATGTACTAATAAAAAAGAATGTAAATGGACACATAAACTGTTAATAGATCCAAACAATGATATATTATTCACTGTTGAGAAGAAATGAGCTCTCTAACTATACAAAGATGTAGAAGAAATTTAAATGAGCATTATTAAGTGAAAGAAGGAAATCTTAAAGACTATATAATTTATGATTTCAAAGGAAATCTGGAAAAAACAAGGCATTCTGGAAAAAACAAAAACAGAAATAGTAAAAATGTTTTGTGGTCACTAGAGATTTCAGAGGAGGAAAGGATGAATAGCAGAACACAGAGAAATTTTAGGCCAGAGAAAATATTCTGTAGCATAAAATAATGATGGATACATGACATTATATATTTGTTACAGCTCACAGAATGTGTACTACCAAGAGTGAGACCTAATGTAAACTATGAACTTGGGGTGATGGCATGTAATCGATATAAATTCATCAATTTTAACAAACAGATGTACTCTAATGGGGGGATATCCCTCCTTTATATTGGGAAGGGTTAGTCATATATAGGGCCAATGGGCATATGGGAAATCTCTGTGTCTTTTTCTCAATTTTATTGTGCATTTAAAACTGCTATAAAATGCAAAATCTTAAAAATAAAGCATATTAATGTACTTATACTATTTAGCAAAGATTTACTGAAAGCTTCCTGTGAGCCAAGCACTGCTTGAGGACCCACAATCTAATGGTGCATGGAAATTTCTGCCCTTGTGGAACTCACTTTCTAGAGAAAAAGAGAGATGAACAGAAACATTACTCTGTAAAACATATTGTATGTTAACTAATAATAAGTGCCAAGGAAGAAAATAAATCATAAGAACATAAGTACAGGAACTGGGTTTGAGAAGCCCTATAATTTTGAATGGCCAAGAAGGATTCAATAAAAGCTAATATTTGAATAAATGCTTGAAAGAGATAGACAGTGAATCAGGCAAATATCATTCCTGTTAGGAAAAACAGTAAATACAAAGATGTTGAGATAGAAAATAATTCCTTTGTTTCAAGGAAGGAAAGCAAGAGAAAGAGGAGAGAGAGGGAGAGGGAGAGGGAATTATAGGTGAATAAAGTTATTGAGAGTCAACAGTCTCATAGGATATAAGGCATTATAAAGACCTTAAAGTTTATTCAAGGTAGATGAGAATTTGAAGAAGAAAAATGACATGCTCTGAATGAAGACAAGCAGGATGAATCTTGCATTGGAATTAAATGGGGGAGAGTATGCAATAGTGGTGTATGAACTATTGTCAAGAAAAGAAGCAGCTTATTATAATAAACCAGGAGTAAGAGGATGTGATGTGATCCAAGGAGGTTTAAATTCAAATGTTAAAATATCAATGGGAGCTTGGCATGGTGAGTCAGGCTGAGGAAGAGGATCACAAGTTTGAGCCCAGCCTGTGCATTTTAGTGACCTAGAAAGACCTTGTCTCAACATGAAAATAAAAAGGCTGAGGATATAGCTTAGTGTAAAGATTCTGGGTTCAATCTGCAGTACAGGAGCAGGGGTGGAAATTGGGATTTGGCTGTATTTTGAAAATATAGCTGAGATGATTTTTTTAACCTAATGTGGAATATTATAGAAAGAGAATGTTAAAGATAAATTCAAAGCTTCGGACTGAGTCACTACAGCCCTGGAACCTTCATTTTCTAAACTGAGAATGCCAAGAAGAAAGAGTGTTTCTGGGGAGGAGGACTCATGTCAGAAGCTCATCCTTAGGCATGATTACTTTGAGTTACTCATTTCAGCTCAAAATGAGGATAGGAAGCTGACTATATAAATCTCAAGTTTAAGGAGAATTCTTGCTGAAAAAAATTAAGAATAACCAGGGTTTAAATAGCACTTAAGCATATGTTTAGAAGAAATCACCAAGAGACTGAATATAAATAGCAAGAAGCTGAATGCCAAACAAAAACTCTGCAATACCCAAGAGACTGGGAAAATACAATAAACAATAGAAGAGACTGAGTTGAGTAGTCTATTTCAAAGCAGTATTAGGATTCTCTAGAGAACTAGAAAGAATGCGGTATGAATGGAGTGGGGTCAATGTGAGTGTGTTTGTGTGTGTGTATGTGTGTGGGTATGGATGTGAGAGAGATAGAGACAGAGAGATAGAGAGAGATAGAAAGAGAGGGGAGAGATAGAGATTTAAGAAATTGGCTTACACAATTGTAGAGGTTGGCAAAATTCTAGATCTGCAACAGAGTGCCCTGTAGACCACACACCCAGTTAAGAGTTGTTGCTGAACTTTAAATCCAAGGGCAGTCCAAAAACAATTTTCTCTTCTTTGGGAAAATTTGAGTTTTTTCTCTTAAAGATGTTAACTGAGTTACTGGGACACCAGCAGCACAGGAGCACAGGCCCCAGCTGGAGGCCCACATGGACAGCAGAGCAATGCAGGGATCCAGAAGACCATCATTCTGAGTCCAGGAATTGGCACGGTGGTAAGCAGCAGAGAAAGGGTCTCTCCAAGGCTTATTGAGAATTGAAGCCCACTGGGAGAGCAAAGAGTCACCTCAATACAGGTGCAGCAGACTGCAGAGGTTGGTGAGTTGTTGGGGTCAACACTTCTTACCAGAACCCAGACTCACTGTGGGGGAAGGGCAGTTTGAACTTGCATTAGAACCCTGTAGAGTTCAAACCCAATGGAGATCAGGGAGCTCAATTCCAGCCTCATAGCCAGAAACCAGCCTGAAATTCATGGACTATGATGGCTGACTCACTGAGATCATGCAACAAAGATCTGAATGCTACCCACCCACATTGTCCATTGGTGACAACAGAGAGACACCTTGAAGAGCACACTTTTTCTTCTTTTTTTCTCCTTCTTATTTTCTCACCTTTTTTGTTCCTGTTTTCATCCTATTTTTTCTTGATTATTCTTATTTTAATAGGAACATGAATACAGTTTCTAATTTTCCTATTGCTGTTTGTTGTTCTTGTTTTTGCTCCTTCCTAATCTCTTTTCCTTCTGTCCTCATCAGTTTCTCAAAGTTTGCATGATCTTCCTGTGCCCTCTAGCCTTACTTCTAATCTTTCCCTCTCCTTCTATTTCTCTACCTCCAACTCCTTTTAAATCTCCTCAGAGCACAAATTCACTATATTAAAGGGCTTATTTACTGCAAACACATTTCTGGTTGCTTCTAGATTTTGATATACAACCACAAGTCTAGTTCACACTGTCAAAGGTGGTATATTAATAGTTAACACATTTTGTAATTTTCTATGCTGTGTTAGATACTATTGATGAAGCTGATTGCATTATTTTGGCCAAGGTGATGTGATTGTTAGAGTCAGTTGTCCTTCCTGGTATACTAAGACTGAGATTGCCTAAGGGCCATTACAGACTCAAAACCCAAAGGCCAACTAAACCTGGAAGACAATCCAAGAAGTAGCCATTCCCTAAGGGTTCTAAATACTAACAATAAAGATACTCACAATAAGCAATTTACAAGCAGGAATCCAGGAATTAAACCAAAATCATCAACAGCAACAACAAATAGAAATGAGATGACACCTAAATAAGACTTCAAACCGTACTTCCAGATCATCAAATGCAACTCCAACAGGCAATGAGATGGAACAATCTGAAACTCAATCACCTGGCCTCCCTGAACTGGCAAAGAAAGAGGGTCTGAAAAAAATGAAATCAGAAATAATTTCTCAGATGACAACAGAACATAATGAAATGAACATATGGTGAATGAAATGAACATATGGTGAATATAATGAAAGACATGATTAATAACTCCAGAGCAGACACACACACACAAAATAGAGGAGCTTGATTTCATTTTTTAGTTTTCTTGTATTTTTTCCTTTCCCTCACTCCCCCAGTACCCTTCCCTTTCCCCTTTAGATCTTTTTTTCCTATTTCACATTATCTATTATACATTTTGGTCCTCATTTACACTTTCAGTTTCTCACATTAAAGAAACTATTCAATATTTACACACCCGAATTCTATTTGAAAATAAAGAGGGGCCGAAAGTTTAAAAGGAGTGCAAGGGAATAAGGAAAAATAAGAACCAGGAGATATCATGTGCAGATACAAATTCCCAATGATGAAGGTCACCATATTGTGTACATAAAATGTACTGATAAACTTAATAAATAAAAAAAAAGAAGAGCATAAGAAAATGACAGAAATCATTAATATCCAGCATAGGATACAGTTGGAAAGCAAAACACACATCCAAATAGATATCCAAGAAATTAAAAATTTCATTGAAAATTTCCACAGGAGAATAAGTGAATGTGAGGGCAGAATTTCAGATAGAAGACAGGATTGCAGTTAACAAACATTAAAACAAATATTTCTTAAAAATAGCTAGGGAAATGAGAAATCAATCCAACAGCTACTAGATGATGCAAAAAAGAATAAATTAAGATTGGAGTCACTGCAGGAATAGGAGATATCTCAAAAGACAGAAGTAAATTTTTCACAGAAGTAATCACAGAAACCTTCCCAAACAGAGAAAAAAATTTGACATAAAGGTAAGTGAGGCATATAGAATTCCACTTCACTGAGATTTTTAAAAATCCATACCTAGGCATATAATAGTCAGGATTCCAAAAATCCAACATAAGAACAAAATATTAAAAGAAGTTAGAGAAAAGAAACAAATCTCTTCCAAAGGAAAGCCCATTAGAATCACTCCAGACTTCTCAACACAAACCCACAAGTCAACAGAGGCTGGAGTGAAGTATTTCAAGGTCTAAAAGAAAACATTCACCAACCCAGACTGATGTATCCTGCAAAACCAACTTTCAAAATCAACAGAGAAATAAGATGCTTTCACGATGAAGAATAATTTTGGAATTTCATGGACACCAAACCAGCACTCCAAAAATTTCTAAACAATATCTAGAAAATGTTAATGAGGACCACAACTCCATGAAGCCCAACAGAATGAATTCATCAGGGAAGGCAAGAAATAAAATGCAACAGGAGGAAAAAAAATTCAACAACTGGAAAAGATCATAAGAAGGATAGATCAATACATATCAATTATAACTATCAATGCTAATGGTCTTAGTTCACTGATCAAAACAAATGAATTGATAGAAGGAATCAAGAAGCAAGATCCAGCAATATTCTGGATGCTGGAAACATATTTAATTCAAAAAAAATTCATAGACTGAAAGTTGAAGGATGGAAAACAATACTTCATGTAACAGGAACCCAAAAGAAAGAAGGGATAGCTCTCCTATTGGCAGAAAATGTTGATTTCAAACCAAGACTAATTAAGAGAGACAAATATGGTCACTACATCTTTGTAAAGGTAACAATCCAGGGGGAAGAGATGACAATCATAAATATATATGTGCCAAATGTAATGCACATAACTATATAAAACAAATGTTAGTGGACATGAATAATCAATAAGCACTAAAACAATAGTAGTGGGTGACCTCAATACACCTCTGTCACAAATAGATCAACTAGACAAAAAATCACCAATGAAACACTAGAATTGAACCAAATTCTTGAAAAAAAATGGACATAATGAGTGTCTACAGAGTGTTCCACCTCACAAAATCAGAATATACATTCATCTCATCTGCACATGGGTCATTCTCCAACATAGACCACATGCTAGTTCACAGAACATGCTTAAGTAAATGCAAAGGAATTGAAATTACACCATACATATTATCAGGTAATAGTGCAATGAAATTGGAGATCAATAGCAAAAGAAACAATAAGAACTTCATAGACACAAGGAAATTGAATAACACCCTCCTGAACAACTATTGGGTCACAGAAGAAATTAGTTTCTACAATTAAATGACAATGACAATACAACATACAAAAATTTATGGGACACAATGAAAGCAGTCCTATGAGGGAAATTCATAGCAGTGAATACCCATGTTAGGCAAACAGAATGAGCTCAAATAAACAACCTAATTTAGAACTTCAGCTTCTAGAAAAAGAAGAGCAAGACAAACCCAAAGTTTGAATGAGGGAGGAAATTATGAACATCAGAGAAAAAAAATCAATGGAGACTAAGAGAATGATACAAAAAAAATCATCAAATTAAAGAGTTGGTTCTTTGAAATAACTAAAATTGACCAACCCTTTGTCAACCTTGTGAAAAAAGGGAAAATAAAAACTAAAATCCATGCTATAAGGAATGGAAAGTGTGAAATTACAACAGATCTAGCAGAAATCCAGAGGATCATCAATTCCTATTTTGACAACCTGTCCTCCAATAAGATGGAAAATACAGAAGAAATTCACAGATTCCTAGATAAATATGAATTACCAAAGTTGAGCCAAGAAGATATAAAAATTGTAAACAACCCAATATCAATCCATGAACTTGAAAATATAATTAAATACCAATAAAGAAAAGCACAAATCCTGATGGCTTCACTGTTGAATTCTACAAGAAATTTAGAGAAGAGCTAATGACATTCATACTCACACTCTTTAATGAAATTGAAAGGCAAGTAATACTCCCAAATTCAGACCTAGAAGCTACCATTATCTTGATCCAAAACCTAAGACCCAACCAAAAAATGGAACTACAGGTCAATCTCCCTAATGAAAGTTAATTTGTCATTATTTGCAGATGATATGATACTGTCTATAGGAGACCCCAAAAACTCCACCAAAAGAATTCTAGACTTCATAACCAAATTCAGTTGAGTAGCTGAATATAAGGTCAACACTCAAAAATCAATAGCCTTCTTGTACATGAATAACACTCACTGAGAAGGAAATGGGGGAAACAATTCCTTTTACAATAGCATCCAAAAAAGTTAAATATCTACAAATCAATCTAAGAAAGGAAGTAAAAGACTTCTACTCTGAAAATGACAACACTTTGAAAAAAGAGATTGAAGGATATTAGAAAATGGAAAGACATCCTTTCTTCTTGGGTAGGAAGAACCAATATAGTGAAAATGGCCATATTTCCAAAACTGCTATATAGATTCAATGCAAACCCAATTGAAAATGCAAGAACATATTTCACAGAACTAGGGAAAACAATCCAAAAATTCATTTAGCACCAGAAGATACCTAGAATAGCAAAAGCAATTCTAGGCAACAAAAAAAAAGGCAAGGGATATCACAATCCCCAACTTGAAACTATATTACAAAGCTATTGTGATTAAAAACACCATAGTACTGGCAAAGAAATAGACCAAGAAGATCAGTGGTACAGATTAGAAGATGCAGAAACATCTCCAGACATACTCAGCCACCTCTTCTTTGACAAAGGAGCCAAACACCCTCACTAGAGAAAAGATAGCCTCTTCAATAAATGGTGATGGAAGAACTGCATTTCAACTTGGCAAAGATTAAAAATGCACTGAACTAAAATCAAAATGGATCAAAGATCTAAATATTAAAACAGAAATACCAACCTTCCTAGAAGGAAGCTTAGGTAGAACTCTTGAAAACATTTGTGTAGAAAAAGGCTTTATGAACAAAATTTCATTTGCACAGGAACTAGCACCAAGAATCAATAACTGGGATCTCATCTTATTAAAAAGCTTCTGCACAGCAAGAGAAAACACCAACAGAGTGAAGAGACAACCCACAATATGGGAAAAAATTTTTACCAGCTGTTCCTAGGACAAAGGTCTACTCTCTAGAATATATAAAGAACTTTAAAAAATCAGATATCCCAAATTTAAAGATCCAATCCAAAAATGCGCATATGAAATTAACAGGCATTTTTCAGACAAAGAAGTAGAAACAGTAAATAAAAATATGAAAAAATGTTGAACATCACTGGTCATTGGAGAGATGCAATTGAAATCTATGCTGAGAGTCTATCTCACCCCAGAAAGAAAGGCTGCTATCAAGAAATCAACTAATAACAAATACTGGTGGGGATGTGGGGCAAAAAGAACACTTGTCCACTTTTGGTGGGAGTGCAGACTGGTAAAACCACTGTAGAAATCAGTGTGGAGCTTACTCAAAAAACTAGGATTAGAAGTCTCATTTGACAGAGCTATTCCCCTGCTGGGTGTCTTCCCCAAAGTACTGAAAATGTCATAGCACAGTGCACCCGTGTTCATACCTGCACAGTTTTAATAGCTAAACCTTGGAAACAACTCAAATGCCCAACAACTGTTGACTGGATGAAGAAGATGTGTGTTTTTATTTTTTAATAAAATAGAACACTAATCATCTATAAAGAATGACAAACCAGAGGCATTTATAATTAAATGGATGCATATTGAGGCCATACTTTTAAGTGAAATAAATAGAACACACATGTATAAATACCAAATTGTCACTCTGGTGCGAGAAACTGAAAGTGGACCAAATGTGCAATAGATAATGTGAAATAGGAAGCAAAGGTTCATAGGGGAAGTGGAAGTAGAGAGGGTGGGGGAAAGGAAAAGAAGGGCAAGAAAAATATGGGAAAAGAAGGAAAAAATGGAAAGACGACTTTTGTAAATAAGGAGGGGTGGAGGAGTGGAAGGGAGGGAAGAAGAATGGAAAAAAAAACAATTAAGATATATCATGTAGAGGTACAAATTCCCAAAGATGAATGTCATCATGATGTATACCTTAAATGTACCAATAAAGTTATTAAAAATAAATGAAGTAAAACAGTAAAAAAAAAAAGTCAACCTATTATAGAGAGTTGTCTGCTTTACTCAAAGTCCATTGTTTTAAATGTTAGTTTTGTCCTTAAGAACTCACTTTCACAATAGCATACCATCTTGTCTTTGACCAAATATCATATTACAGTGGCCTATCTGAGTTAAAACATAAAGTTAAATCACCTCCAAAGCCAATTAAAGAGTTTTAAAGATGAGAAAGATGGAGAGTGAGAGAAGACAGAGATTCTTTTATTTTTTTTTTTTGCTTAAATTCTTTTATTGGCACATTTTAGGTATACAGTACATTTACGTTTATCATTGGGTGTTTGTACCTGTACATGATGTATCTTGGCTTTTATTTTTCCCCATTACGTGTTCACCCTTTACCCCCTTCACCCTTCCCTATTTACATAGACTTTGCTTCCATTTTTTTCTTTTCTCATAATTGTTCCTTTCTCTTCTTTCCTTTCCCCTTCCTCTTCCACTTTCCTTACCCCTTTGGACCTTTTCTTCCTATTTCAAATTATCAATTATTCATTTTAATCATTTTAATCTTTAAACTTTCAGTTTCATTTTGTTAGATGCTGTAGGTAAAATAAAGTGAGAATTTAATCATGAGCTGACCACTTGAATTAGCAAAGCACTGACACTAGGAACCACAGATGGCATGGTTAGTGCTGTCTAACTGGAGAGAATGCTGAGAGAGATATTGGATAGAGTAAGAACAATGTATGCTTTCAGAGAGTTTTTCTTTTCAAATTAGATAAATGGCATTATAGGAATTAAATGGCAAGATCAAGAGTTTTTACTGTTTAAAACAGGAGAAATAAATGGGCCGGGGATTTAGCTTAGTAACACCACATCTGCCTTGTAAGCACAAGGTCCTGAGTTAAATCCCCAGTACAAAAAAACAAAAACAAAAACAAAAACAAACCACATAAAACAGGAGAAATAACACATTTGCTGATGAGAATGATCTAGTTCTAAAAAAGGAGAAATGCAATATTTTGGGTAGTTGGAAGTGAAGAGATTTAGTATAGATAGAAAGGAGTTAATTTAAACAGGACTGTTCATCATAATAGATGGAAACTAGAAGTGTTTGGGTGTTATATTTGTGAGCTTTCCCATCACTGGGACAAAATACCAACACTAGCCAGTCAAAGGATGAAAGGTTTGCTTTGGTTTACATTTTCAATGGGTTTAGTCCACTGTTGGCTGGCTCCAATGCAGAAACCACATGGTGGAAAGGCCTGGTTGAGAACTGTTCACTTCATTGTGAGCAAGAAGCAGAGAGAAAGTAGGAGTCAAAGATGAGACTGTACCCTTCCCAGTCTTGCCCCTGTAACCTGCTCCTACTGACCAGGCCTCACCTCTGAATGTGAGACTTTTGAGTGTCATTTCAGATTTAACCCATAAGAGGGATAGAAGCAGGTTGGTGTGTTGGTGTGAAGCATATTAAGAAAGTTCACTTTCAATTAATTCTTTTTCAGTAAATAGAATGAGGCCAGCCTAATGGGTGTGTGACCTCTTCAATTGCACAATATCCTGTGCTCAAAAGGGCCTCCTATTGATTTTAATTCTCTTCTGTTGATGTTATAAAAATCTTAACAATTTTATCTTTGAATTTTTGTGAAGTCTAGAGAAAAACAAACATGAATGTGAGTATAGGGGATCTACATACTATGTTTATTTACTCTTGCTTGTCACCTCATACACATATAGCTTTTGTGATGTTCTTGAACACATAATGCAAGGGAAATAACAAGATTGGACACTTGCACATCCTGAGTGAAAATATGACTGAGCCAATGCCTCTGACAGCTCAACGTGACTTTCAGTTTGTTCAATAACTTGGTTCCAATTCAGAAAAAAGGCCAGTAATGTTTCACACAACATAAATGATTAATGAATCCTTATTATATAATTTCTTACTATTGTTATTTCACTGTCTGAGTTGACTTCCCATTGAAAATAATGACATAAAAAGAAAGAGAAAGACAGGGAAGCCTAGAGTTCTATTTTATTTGAATCCTTCCTTAACTGTCAGTTAGCCAATTGTAGAGTTTAGGTAAAATGTGTGAGTATCAAGAAGTGAAAAGGAGCCAGATGTGGTGATGCACACATGTAATCCCAGCACTGGGAGGCTGAGGCTGGAGGATCACAAATTCAAGGCCAACAAACATACTAAGACATAGTCTCAAGAAGAAAAAAAAAACACCAAAAAAGTGAAGATAGTTCAGTTAATTCTTTGGATTTCTACTATTCCAGTAAGAACAAAATGCATATGCATATATGAACCATAAAATGTAAACTAGGTAATTTTGGTGGTTATGCATATCAGTTGAATATTTTTGTATTTGCATTTAAAATTATGAATAAAAATGTGGTAGAATACATGCTAATAAGTTGCAGTTTAAATTTTTCTTTATATAGCATAGCATTAAGTACTAAATTTTAAAAAGCATTTGCTATTTTGAAAGTGGACAACTATGAAAGAAAAGAGCTTTGTATTTTACTACCTTTAAATAGCATATTTTTCCTCATCTCTAAACAAAAGACTTTGAGTTTTCATTTTGCACCAGATCCTGCAAATTATGTAGTCAATCCTGAAATAGTAAGCAAATGATCAACTGAGAATGAGCATAAGGGAGGAAATTTTGGAAATTTAAGAAAGGAGAAACCATGAAGTAGTTCTGTAGTTAGTTGAAGCATGACTAGGAATAGCAAAATAATGTATGATTACTAGGCTACATTAAGGAACAATTTGAGGTTAATGATCATAATTATAAAGAGTGACTAGTCAGCATGATTGTGTACTTTTCTGCAGACAAATTCATTTCTGTAGCTGCAGAGGACAGAACAGCTGAATATATATGAAAGAAAAAAAATTACAATAATTAACAATGGAATTTATTTTCAGTCAGGAAGGAAATACTTTAGGAGGGTAAGAAACATTGGAAAATCACAAAAGCAAGTATGTCCTGATTTCTGGGGGATTGCTGTAGTCAGACTACTAGAGAGAGTGCCCCAGAAAGGGAGGAAGTCTTGAAATTATGGAGGGAGATTATGATAGTCACTTGTTATTACTAGGCTATGATCATGAGAATGTGTGACTGGAAGAGTACAGGAAATCAAGTTTCTGTGAGATTAGAATATTAAAAGAATCTTCATAGAAAATGAAATATCAACAGGTTAAAGGTGAGATTTTGGAGAGAATAATAGTGAACCCAGTACCAATATCAAAGAAGCACAACAAGAAATTGTAGGGCTCTAAATACTTCTTCAAAAAGCAGAGATGCTGATAGATTAATGAAATTAGGGAGTCAGATTAGAGCTAAGGAAAAGAAAAATATCTAAAAACAACAATAAGGATCAAAGAGGAAACAAATTCATCTCTAAAATGTGTGGAATTAAAAATGACCACAATTTTCTAGAGCCACATACACAGAGTTACAGTAGAAATCTGGGCTCTAATTTTAAACAAAAGGTGAAGAAACTTTTTACTGAAAATGGTGAGGATATAAGAATTCATCATGAAATTTGACATGAAATTTTTGAAAGTCCAGTGAAAGCATTTAAAGAAAAGAGGAGAGATGGAAGTTGAGGTCAGGGAAGGTAATGGTCAGAGTCTAGATGATTCAAATTGCTAAGAGATGAGAGACTATGCAGTGTTTTAAAATAAAAAAAATAAAATTAGACAAGAAAGAATAAGTGCATAATGTAATCTTTCCTAAGAAAAATAGTCTTAACAAAGATGTGCCTGTTACAGAGGAACAGGTAGGGTTAGAAAATTCCAGAGCTCTTCATTGAATCTTGCACACAAAGTCTTCCACTACTGTGTAAAGGACTTTCACTGCTGGTTACCTCTATAATGACAATCTAATGACAAATGTGTGAATTTTTAAAGAATTACTTATTGAAAAATAAGAATAAGAATTTCCTATTGAAAAATAGTGTTGTAAAATAAACAATTAAATAACTGAGTATTTAAATAAAACAGTACCTACAGTTGAAACGTGGAGCCACATTTTAAAGGAATTTGCATTGCAGAACATAGATAAAGAGAAGTTTTCAGTGGACTTAAACTTTTTTTTTTTTCACTAATGCTGCTTTTAATGGCAGCACAATAGAGAAAATAAAGGTTTTACAAGCTTGAACCAATAGAAGATTTAACATATGCCCATTGACACTACCAAGTAGCAGTATAATAGAAATGTATCCCACGCTGCAAGGCTGTAGATGATGTGCAAACAGGATGAAGATGGTTTCTTGCATTAAGTAGAGTAAGAAGAGTAACTGCAAACCCAGCATTGAGTGTACTAATCTGGAGAAAATCCTTTTGTCCTGGTGATGGTTTCATCTTCTATATCTTTTAGTTGAGTGGGAAATGAGTTTGCTTCCTCCATTTTTACATTTTCTTAATACACATTTTGTTTCAGTAGAGTGCCATCCATTAAGCCTGAAGGAGTCATCCTGTGTGTTTCTGAATTGTGTTATATATAGGTCTGATTGAGAGCTCAGCTTGTCTTAAGAGCATCCAGTTGTTGTTTCTTTTATTGTTAGACAAAAATATTAGCAACATGTCCTTTCCATATTCCCTGCCATCAAACCCATTAAGATCCAAAGTTCTTGTCAAACATCTGGTTTTAAAATCAGGGTGAGAGTTAGTAAAGAATTTTTAAAAAGATAAAAAACTCTTTGTCAAAACCCCATGCTCTTTAAGCATGGCCTGTACTGTAACTATTCCCCCATAACACTAGTTTCCACATCCTGTTACTGGCCTTTATATTCTATCCATATTAGAGGAACAGACTGTGGAAACTGGGTGAATCTTACTCTCTTCTGGAACAGTGTTCATTTTCAAGATTTGAGTTGTCAGGTAACAGAACCCCATGCTGTTCCCCACATCCTTTTCAACCCTGACAAAGAGCAAAGTCCTCTTGCTAGAGGCATCCAAGCATCTCAGCTGGGCTGTGTGTACAGTGTGGTTTCCAAATAGAGGGGCATGGACTGTAGTGCAGAGGGAGCAGAAGGGGAGCAGGCAGAGGCTTCAGGTGGACTCTAAGGCACTTCCTCTACATCCAATGGCAGGCTGGCTCCCCGGCACTCTCCTCTTCAGACAGCTCATCAGTGAGAAAGATGAAACATCCTCACCTTCATTATTCAAACTTGACTGGCTCTCAAGTATGAGAAAATAACACCGGAACATGCCCATGTCCTTAAATACTCCTGTATTGTTTTCTGGACAGTGCCTCTGCTCACTTCTAAGCCATACAATTCCAGAGTCAGTAATGGAATGTGGTCCCCTAGTCCTGTTGGGGGGTGGTGACTTCACTGTTTGTTACTTTGGACATCAGTTCAGCTAGCTTATGCTTTATAAGTATTCATCTATGCCTTAGCTGTTGACACTACAAGATGGAATGATGTAAGGTCACATAAGCTGCTGGTACAATTTACAAGCTTGAAGTAGGACAAAAAGTCATCACATATTCTTTGACTTTCAGAACCGTGCAGTATTTTCTAGTAAAGTCTGAGGTTCAGACTCTGGAGGAATAGTGATGTAGAAGTTATCTGGCTATCCAAGTGTCTGAAGGACATTCTCCCTGGAAGTACAAATATATAACAAAGAGTGGAGACCATCACTAGGGAGGGTGCTTCATTTCCACAGTAAATTGGATCTGACTGTTCTGTTAAAACAGACAGAGTACTTTCCATAGGATGTCTATATACTAAGAGGTAGTATGGCAATTAATTTCAGTGCAAGACTTAATCAAGCTTCCTATCTTTTGGAAAACAAGTTTTTTTTTTTTCATGGAAACTAGATACTCTTCCCTAGTTTATTGAATTAAAAAAATTGAAGATCCCACACTTTTAAAAGATCTTTTTACATAAAGTAGAACTTCTAGATGACAGATTGAGAAATCAGTCTGAATTGGACACACTATGTGTGCAACACACAGATGAAATTCCCTCAAACCACTACCTTGACATGGATCTGATACCCTCCTTCAAAAGAATCCTATAAAAAATTGCTTTGAAGCCCCTTTCAAATTGCAATAGTGCAGCAGAACCACAAGTAAACAATTGCCTGTTAACCTGTTATTTCAAATAGACTGAAAAGTCAACAGGCAGGATTTTCTATGTGCAATTTTTCAAAACAAATCGTAAGTTGAAGTATCAAGCCTGGACAGCACTGTCCCTTCACAGAAGGTAAGAAACTTCTGGTGCTTCATGTCAGAGGCCGTCCTCAGTGCTGTAGGCTGTGAAAGTGGGCCTCCTTTAGGGTCTGGTTGATGTGGAAGTAAAGGCCTTGGCACAGGGCAGACTGCTCAGGCATGGGCTGAGGAGTGTTGGGGCTGGATCCGGGCATGACCTGGCTTAAGCCGCTCTCTGGCCCAGTAGCCCGGTCTGGGCTATGGATGCTGGTGCTGCTACTCCCGCCACTGTCACTGCTGGAAGACTCTGTGTCCCAGGAATCCTGAAAGACAGGGTTTCTACTACTCCTTTTGCTCTGAGGTGGGAGATGATTATCTTCTTCATTGCCGTTCCTTCTCCTTTTCCTGGGGCGGAGGCGCTCCCTCATTGCAGCTGGTGGAGAGGGGCGACAAGGTGCCACTCCGGCTCGGCGTGAAGAGCCATGTGAGGGGCTTGTGTTCAGGCGGCCGGCACGCCCACCCCCCAGTGGACTTAAACTTTGATAATAGAAACAGGTTGTAGAAAGAAATGACTGATACTCCTTTCTGTGATTTACTAGAAATGCAACCTTAGGAAAGACACTTTTGCATTTTCATCACTTATTTTCACATCTTAAAAAACTAACAATAGTCTTTGAATACAACCATTTCAGAGTCAAATAAGTTTATATAAAATATACTTATTTACTTTATTTTTTTAGCTTGGGAAGATATTATCAGACATATTCTATGCTAGTGCCTTTTGAAGAATATGATTAATCTAAACTAGGCTGAAGAAGTCTGTTTTCTGAGAAGAGAGAAAGGATGATGAGAAAACAAAATGTTTAGGAAATAAAGTCCCATTGGCATAAATGAATTCATGCCAAGAGAATGTGAAGTTTACTTACAAAAGGAGATGAAGGCAAATTCAAAAGGACTGTGATAATGGAGAAACAAGGACAGATACAAATAGGAAGATCATGGGTTGTATTTAGGTCTCTTTGTTTTTTAGTTCTTTAAATTTTCACTTTAAATGAAGTATGTATAATTTTGGAATACAATGTGATATTTTGATGTTTTCATTATGAAATGATTACATTAGGCTAATTAATAATTTCATTATATCACTTTTTAAAAACTATTAAAAATTTAAGAAAATTTAAAACATACAGTGCAATATTTTTATTACAGTCTCCATTTTGTGAAAGAAGAGGCTAAATCTTATTTTGCCTAACTGGAATTTGTACTCTCCAATCAATGTCTCTGTTTTATCCACTCCACCCCCCGACCTCAGGCTGTGACAGTCATAATTCTCTTATTTCTATGTATTCAACATTGATAAGTTTCACATATAAATAAAATTATGCAGTATTTGTCTTTCTGTGTCTGGCTTAATTTACTTAGCAAAATGAAATTATAGGTTCATCCACATGTTGCAAGTAAGAGGATTTACCATTTTATGGCTGGATAATGTTCTACTCTACATACATACTTCATATTTTTAAATGAATTTTATCAGTACATTTAATGTACACAATATAATGACATTCATCATTGGAAATTTGCACCTTTGCATAATGTCTCTTGGTTCTTACTTTTGCCCCCTTCCCCTGCCCTCCCTTCAACCCTTCCATCCCTCCCTATTTACAAAGATTTTCTTTCCATTTCTTCATTTTCTCATAGTAATTCCATTCCCTTCTTTCCTTTCCCCTACCCCTCATACTTCCCCTTTCCCTTTGCCCCTTTTCTTCCTATTTCACATTATATATTATACCTTTTACTCCTTATTTACACTTTCAGTTTCTCACACTAGAGAAACTATTCAGTATTACACATGTGTGTCCTATTTATTTCACTTAAGAGTATTGCCTCAATGTGCATCCATTTAGCTGTAAATGTCTCCAATTTCTCACTTTTTGTGGCTAAGTAATACTCCATTTTATTTAAAAAAGCACATTTTCTTTATCCATTCTCCAGTTGATGGGCAATTTGGCTCCTTCCAAATTTTAGCTATTAAACATTGTGCTTCTATGAACATGGGAGCACATTTACCACTGTGGCCTGATTCTTTTAATTCTTTGGGGAAGATACACAGCAGGGGAAGAGCTGGGTCAAATGGGACTTCTAGTCCCAGATTTTTGATGCATTTCCATACTGATTTCCACAGTGGTTGCACCAGTCTACACTCCTAGCAGCAGTGGAACAGTGTTCCTCTTTCCCCTCAGCCCCAGCATTTGTTATTGGTTGATTTCATGATAGCAGCCATTCTTTGCGGAGTAAGGTGGAATCTCAGAATTGTTTTCATTTGCATCGCTCAAATGACCAGTGATGTTGAACATTTTTTCATATGTTTGTTTGCTATTTCTACTTCTTTGTCTGAGAAATGTGTGTTCATTTCAGATGCCCATTTTTGGATTGGTTCTTTAAATTTGGGAGGTCTGATTTTTTAAGTTCCTTATAGATTCTAGACACTAGACCTTTGCCTGAGGGACCTCTGGAGAAAATTTTCTCTCACCCTGTCTCTTCACTCTGTTGGTGGTTTCTCTTGCTGTGCAGAAACATTTTAATAAGAAGAGATCCCACTTGTTGATTGTTTGTGCTAGTTCATGGAAAACTGAGGTTTTGTTCATAAAATCTTTTCCTATGCCAATACCTTCAAAGGTTTTACCTAACCTCTGTTCCAGCTGGTTCAGTGTTTCTGTTTTAATATTTAGATCCTTAATCCATTTCAATTTTAGTTTAATGTCTGGTCAGAGATAAAGGTCTAGTTTTAATCTTTAGCAAGTTGAAACACAATTTTTCTAGCACCATTTATTAAAAGAGGCCATCTTTCCTCCAGTAGGGCATTTGGCTCCTTTGTTGAAGATGTGGTGGCTGTGTCTGGAGTTGTTTCTGCATTTTCTAATCTGTTCCACTGGTCCTCCAGTCTGTTTCTTTGCCAGTTCCATGCTGTTTTATCACAGTAGCTTTGCAGTATAGTTTCAAGTTGGGGGTTGTGATACCCCCTCCAATGTCTCTGGTGCCTAGAATTGCTTTGCTATTCTAGGACTGTTCTTGTTCCAAATGAATTTTTCAATTGTTTTCTCAAGGTCTGTGAACTATGCTGCTTGAATTTCAATTGGGATTGCATTGAATCTATATAGTGGTTTTGTAAGTATGGCCATTTTCACTATACTGATTCTTCCTACCCAGGAGTAGGGGATGTCTTTCCATTTTCTGACATCATCTTCAATCTCTCTTTTCAGAGTGCTATAGTTTTCAGAGAAGAGGACTTTGATTTCTTTTGTTAGGTTGATTTGTAGTTATTTGTTTTTTGAATGCATTGGGAAAGAAATTGTTTGCCCTATTTCTCTCTCAGTGAGTCTGTTGTTCATGTCCAGGAAAGCTATTGATTTTTTTGTGTTGACCTTGTATCCAGGTACTTTATTAAATTTGGTTATTAAGTCTAGAAGACTTTTGGTGGACTTCTTGGGCTCTTCTATATAGAGTATCATGTCATCTGGAAATAATGACAATCTGACTCTTCATTTCCTATCTTTATTCCTTTTATTTCTTTCTCTTGTCTAATTGCTGTGGTTAATGTTTCCAAAACTATATTGAACAGGAGTGGTGATAGTGGGCATCCTTGTCTTGTTCCTGATTTTAGTGTGAAGGATTTCAGTTTTTGACCATTTAGTATGATATTGACTGTTGGTTTTTCATAGATCGTCTTTATCAGATTGAGGTAGAGACCTTCTATTCCATTTTTGTAAGGTTTTTTTCATAAATGCGTGCTGGATTTTGTTGAATGTTTTTTCTGCATCTATTGAGATAATTGTATAGGTTTTGCCATTGGTTCTATTGATATAGTGTATTACATTTATTGATTTGCATCTGTTGAACCATCCCTGCATCCCTGGGATGAATCCCACTTGGTCAGGGTGTATGATCTTGTTGATGATCTTTTGCCTTCTCTCTGCCAGCCTCTTATTAAGGATTTTTGCATCTATGTTCATTAGTGTGATTGTCCTATAGTTCTCTTTCTTGATTAGGTGTTCCTCTGCTTTGGGGAATCAAGGTGATGCTTGCTCCGAGGAATGAATTTGGGAGTATTGCTTCCCTTTCAATTTCATTGAAGAGTTTAAACAGTAGTGGCAGTAGTTCCTCTCTAAATGTCTTGTAGAATTCAGCAGTGAGGCCATCAGAAACCAGACTTTTCTTAATTTATAAGTTTTTAATTACATTTTCAATTTCATTGATTGATATTGGGTTGTTTAGAATTTTTAGGTCTTCTTTGTTCAACTTTGGTAATTCATACATGTCTAGGAATCTGTCTATTTCTTCTGTGTTTCCCATCTTGTTGGTTTGTAGATTCTTGAAGTAGGTATTGATGATCCTCTGGATTTTTCCTGGGTCCATTGTAATTTCATCCTTTTCATTCCTAATTGAATGGATTTGGGCCTTTTCTTTCCTTTTTCTGATAAGTTTGAATAAGGGTTTGTCAATTTTGTTTATTCTTTCAAAAACCAACTCTTGGCTTCATTAATTTTTTTTGTATCATTCCCTTAGACTGTATGGAATTGATTTCTGCTCTGATCTTTATGATTTCCTCCCTTGTATAAGCTTTGGGTTTGGTCCTGCTCTTTTTTTTTTATACAAGCTTGAGGTTCAGCATAAGTTGTTTAATTGGTGTCTCTGTTTTACTAATATGAGTATTCACTGCTATGAATTTCCCTCATAAGACTGCTTTCTTTGTGTCCCATAGGTTCTGATATGTTGTATTGTCATTGTCATTTAATTGTCGGAACTGTCTGATTTCTTAATTTCCTCTGTGACCCATTGGTTATTCAGAAGTGTGTTGCTCAATTTCCAGGTGTTTATGAAATTCTTGTGGTTTCTTTTACTATTGATCTCCAATTTGATCACACTACAGGTCTGATAATATACAGGGGATAACTTCTATTTCTTTTCATTTACTTAAACATGTTCTATGAGTGAGTATGTGGTCTATTTTGGAGAAGGACTCGTGTGCAGCTGAAAAGAATGTGTATTCTGATTTTGTGGTGTGGAAAACTCCATAAACATCTGGTATGTTCATTTGTTTAAGAGTTCGATTGCGTTCTAGTATTTTGTTGCTTATTTTTTGTCTAGTTGATCTATCTTTTTGTGACAGTGGGGTATTGAGGTCTCCCACTACTACTCTATTAGTGGTATTTTGATTTTTCATGTCTCTTAGTATTTATTTTATATAGTTGGGTGCACTAGTGTTTGGTTCATATATGTTTAAGATTGTCATCACTTCCTCCTGGATTGTTCCCTTTACAATGATATACTGTCCTTCTTTGTCTTTGTTAATCAGTGTTGGTTTGAAAGCCACTTGATCTGCAAAGAGAATAGCTACTCCTGCTCTTTTGGGGGGGTCCTGTCACATGAAGTATTGTTTTCCACCATTTAAATTTCAGTCTGTGAGTTTCTTTCTGAACTACTTGTGTCTTTTGTATGCAGCATACTGGGTTGTGATCCTCATTTTCTTTTCTTAGGATATTGTTTAAAATTTTGTAGAGTGGTGGTTTGGTATTCGTGAATTTCCTATGGCGCTCTTTGTCATGAAAGTATCTTATTTCATCATCAATTTTGAATGATAGTTTTGCAGTGTACATCAATCTGGGTGGGAGGCTGTTTTCCTTTAGGGCTTGAAATATGTCACTCCAAGCTCTTCTTGCCTTGAGTGTTTGCATTGAGAAGTCTTCTGTGATTCTAATAGGCTTTCCTTTGTATGTGATTTGTTTCTTTTCTCTGCTTGTAGGATTTTGTTCTTCTGTTGGGTTTCTGGAATCTTAACTATTATGTGCCTATGTGTAGATATTTTTTTTTTTTTGATCCAGGCTAGTTGGTGTTCTACATGCCTCACTTATCTGTATATGAACTTCTTTTCCCATTCTTGGGACATTTTCTGCCATCACTTCTGTGAACAGTTTTTGTATGTCATCTGCACTCTCTCCTGTTTCTTCTTTGACTTTGATCAGTCTTATGCTATTCTTCTTTGCATTATCTAGCAGCTGCTGGATTGATTTTTTGTGGTCCCTTACAATTTTAAAGAAATTTTTCTTTTCCTGGTCACTAACTGCAATCTTATCTTCTATATCTGAAATTCTGCCCTCACATTGGCTCATTCTGCTGTGTAAATTTTCAGTGGAGTTTTTAACCTTTTGGCAATCTGTTTGCATCTGTTTTATGGATCCCATTTGTTTCCTATGTTTGGATTCCATCATGTTACTCAGCTCCTCTATTTTTTTATCTGTGTCCTCTCTAGATTCATTAATCATGTCTTGCACTATGGGCACAATCTCTGCTGTTATCTGAGAAATTGTTTCTGATTTCATATTTTCCAGATCCTCTTTTGTTGCCAGTTCAGGGAGTCAAGGTGGTTGAGTATCAGATTGTTCTCATTTCCCTTTGGGGTTGCTTTAGGTGATCTGAAAATCTGGTTTTAAGACTTGCTTATGTGTCTTCTCATTTCAAAGGGTGTAGGGCAGGGTGTGGTGGTGGCACCTGAGTGTCTCACCTTCTTGGCACTGTGGGTGGTGGTTTGGTGACCTGTAAGGCTCCTCCTCAGTGCCAGAGGCACCTCTGCTCCTTGGTGCTGGGGGCAGTGATATGGCAGCCTGGAATGCTCCTCCTCAGTGCTGGAGGCAGCTCTCCTCTGCATTGGGGGCAGTGGTATCTACATCATATTTTATGTATTTTTTCTGATATAGACCCATAGATTGCTTTCATGTCATAAAAGTTGTGAAAAGGTTTCAGATAGCTCTTCTGTATATGGATTTCAGATCATTTGGTATGTATCTAGGAGTAGGATTGCTGGATTGTCAGATAGTTCTATTCTTCACTTTTTGTTAAATGTTTATGCAATTTTCATAATGACTATTGACATTCATTCTCACCAACAGGGGATAAATGTTACCTTTTCTCCACAACTTTCCTAATTCTTGTTATCTATTGTGTTTATTATAACAGTGCAACTAATAAATATGAAGTGATTTCAATTGCAGTTTTAATTTGCATTTCCCTGATGCTTTTTGATGATAAGCATTTTTTATATATTTGACAAAAATTTGTGTGTTTTTTGAAAAGTATCTATTTAGTTCCTTTTCCCAATTTTGTTGTTTTTTTGTTGCTTTACTATGAGGTTGTTTGGGTTCCTTGCATATTTTGGATGTCAGCTTCTTATAGGATCTATGAATTGCAAATATTTAGGCCCAAACTTGAGACATAGTTTAGTGTTTAATTATGTCAACTGGCTTGGATTGAGATATGCTTGTGGATTAATAAAGCACCCTTCTAGATGTGTCTGGTTGGGTCTTGGAGGTGTGAACTGGGCACTGTATATGGTTCCTGGCCTCTTGTTGTATGGCACTATTCCTGTTATGCTTCCTGTTCTTCAGGAACTGAACACCTTTTCTCAGTCACAACTCTCTGCCATATTTTACACTTTTAGTTCCCAGACCACGGACTGATCCCATTTACATTTCTGGTCTCACCTACTGAATCTCAGTGACAGCAAGACTAATACACTCTACTCATTGCTTCTTTTGCTGTGCTGATTTAGTTTGATGCAATACTATTTGTTTATTTCCTTTTTGTTTCTTCTGCTTTGGGTTCACATACAATGAATCTTTGTTTGAGTCAATGTCATGGAGGCTTTTCTTCATATATTCTCCCAGTAGTTGTACATTTAATTTAAAGTCTTATGTTTAATTTTTAAATCCATTTTGAGTTAATTTTTGCACACAATGTGATATGAGGTTTCCCTTCATTCTTCTGCTTGTTTATTTCTATTTTTACACCATTGAAGAATATGTCCCTTCTACTTGTATTTTCATGGTATCATTGTGGAAAATCAATTTACTATAAATATGTTTTCTCACTTCTGGGCTCCTTATTCTATTACATTGGTTAATATGTTTATTTTTGTGCTTGTACCATACTGTTTGGAATAGTACAGCTTTGTAATAGATGTTGAGTTCAGTTAGTTTCCCAAGTCCCACTTCATATTCATTCCTCAAATTTCTTTGGCTACTAGGGTCTTTTGTGCTATCATATGAATTTTAGATGTATTGTACTTTCTTAAAACCTATAATTGATATATTGATAGCATTTGCCAAAAATTTGTAAATCACTTTGAGGAGTAATACTTTAAAGATATAAATTCCTCCAGTATATGAATACAAATTATGTTTTCATTTATTTATATGGTTTACAATTTCTTTCATCAATGTTTTATAGTTTTTAGTATGTGGATCTTTCAGTTCCTTGATTAAAATTACTCATATGTATTGTATTTATCTATTTTAATACTCCTATGAATTCAACTGATTTCTTAATATCTTTTCAAGTAGTTCATTATTAGTTAAATAAACACTATTAATTTTGTGTGTTGATTTTATGCCCTGTAGCTTTACTCAATTTATGTACAATTTCTAAGAGTTTTTTTATAGTAGTCTTTAGGAATACTTCTATATAAGATCATATCTTCAAAAATCAGAGACAATTTCACTTCTTCCTTTCCTAGTTGGATACCTTTTATTTCTTCTTGTGTACCTCTGGCTAGAATATCCAGTTCTATGTTAAATAGAAGTGATGAGAGTTAACATCCTTATCTTGTTCTGAATCTTACAGGAAAAGCTTTCAAATTTTCCTCATTGAGTATGTTGTTAGCTGTGGACATTTTGTATATACATTGCTTTAGTTATATAAGTTTATTCTAATTTCTGATGTTGATTTTTTTAAAATGCTTTTTCAGCATGTGTTGAGATGGTCATATGGTTTTGTCCTTAATTCTGTTAATATAATATTGCATATTTATTCCATATATGGAGTTTATTTCCATATGTTAAATCATCTTAGTGTCCAAGGGATAAAGCCCCTTGATCTTAGTGGATGATCTTTTTAATGTGTTGTTGAATTTAGTTTGAAAGAGTTTGTTGAAGATCATTGTGTGTATGTGTATTCTTCAGCGTTATTGACTATAATTTATTTAGTGTCCTTATATGGCTTTGATATCATGATAATGCTGATCTGGGAATAAGATTTTGGAAATACTTGTCCTTCAATTTTTGAGAAGAGTTTTGGTTCTCTCAAAACATTTGGTAGAATTGGTGGTTCTTTTTTAAACATTTAGTAGAATTTTGCTAATTCTTCTGTGAAGTTTTCTCATTCTAGACTCTTTTCTACCCTTCTTATTTTTTTGGATGGGAGATTTATTATTATTATTGATTTTATTTCCTTATTATTAGTCTATTAAGATTTTCTGTTTCTTTATGATTCAGTCTTTGTAATAGCAATGTGCTATAGGAATGTTTTTATTTCTCCTAGGTTATCCAATTTGCTGATGTTGGGAAATTTTAGGCTATAAATTGCAGATTATAAAATACAGGTTATGGGATCCATTAGGGAAATAGATGGCTCAAAAAGCAAGTAGTTCACAATGAATATAGATTTGAGTACAGATTTCTACGCACATGGAGAGCTGAAAAGTTGAGTATAATGGAACATGAGTTGTGGATTGGGAGTTAATGAAAAAGTCCTGTAGGAATGGATGTTTATGAATAAGGAGGATAAGGTGATAGACTAACTACAAGCATTTTACATAAAGGGTGACTGGAAGGAAACCTGTAAATCTACTGCAAAACAACGAATTTAGGCTTCAGAAACCTACTTTTGCCTTGTTTTTGTTTTCATCACTATCTGTATGCACAAACCATCATGGAGGGAGGAAAGAAGGGACATGAATGTGCACACACACACGCACACACACACACAGACAAAGTAAGCCCTAGGAATATTTAGGAAGTGAATTCATTTTCAGACACTTGAGAATGAGATTGAGCCCTCATGTCCCTCTAAGATACTGTCAGGCCTCTATTCCAAACATTTCTGGTGAACAAATGCTTTAATTCCTTTTAGGATATTCCTTTATGCTGTTGCCAAGCTTATCTTTAATATAATATGGAGAAAAGCATTGAACTTTTGAAATTGGATCAAAATCTTGGCTGTGCTACAAAAATTGGATAATTGACCTCTCTGGGCCTGATGTGCTTGATTTGTACTTTTAAGATGAGAATATATGATTTATAGGTCTACTACAATCTCGTATCATCATGTATGTAAAGAATCTATACTGTTATGTAGATGCACCTGTCCCCAAATATACATAGGCACACACTGCACACAATCTCTACCTGAGACAACTGCAAGAATGTTCTTTCTCACAAGATGGTACTTAATAAGGACTAGTCTTAATTTTGTCCTTTAGATTGGTCAATACAACTTTGCCCTTCATGTAGAAGTAAGAGACAAATGATGAAGGAAAACTGAAGACTTAAACATTGTCCTGATGTCAAAGATGTTGAAGTAAGGAAGATTTCATGCACTTAATATGTGTAAAAGTCTGATAGCCCTAGCTCAGAAGAAGTCAGGTGCATTTAAAGTCTTTCTCAGTGGTGAAAGTTTTTCTAATTCTCTCAGTTGATTCACCTCAAGAAATTTACACACTCCAGGACCAGTTGAAGTTCTTATCAATTAAAGTAATTGATGAAGCTGGCTTAACCTATTTCCCAATGGTGAATATAAAGAATTAGTTCAACAAAGACCTCTTAAATCCTTTGCAAGCTATCCCTAGTATGTTGGATGAAGATTAAAACTAAAATACATGGATAAGCTCTTATAATATTAAACTCATCATCCCATTAAGCAGGTCTTCTACAGGAGCCAGGGGATTTATATTCAAATAAATTTATGATTTTATGTTTTAAATGATTGAAAATATCAAGATGTATATGCTTCGGGCCAGGGATTTAGCTCAGTGGTTTTGGCACCTGCTGCACAAGCACAAGGACCCGAGTTCGATTCCTGGTACCAAAAGAAAAAAAAAAAAGATGTATATGCTTTAAGGAAATTGATGTTCTAGAGAAATTCTGTTCAAGATTTAAATTTCATTTTTATCACAAGTTAAAAATAATGTGAAATAGTCATATTATTTTAAGATTTGTTATTCAAATTTCAATTAATTATTAAATTTAATATGGTACCCTCATAATTGTATAATCCTTTATATTTTCTTTGGTTGAATTTAAAATTTTGCTGATAGTAAACTAAGAAAAATGGAATAAAATAAAACAGGATAGAAAATATGAGGCTTAGCTGTAACATTTACAACACCTTTAGAAAGGTTTAATCTAATAGATATTTTGAAAAAAGATAAAGGGTTAAAGATGGAGGGAGAAATAAGGGAGGGGAGAGAAACACATAAAGAATGTGTTATTTGCATATATCAACTCCACAGGAAGAATGTAAACATTGTGTACTGAAGACATGTATCAAAAAAAAAAAAAGAAGAAAGAAAGGAATGAAGAGATGTGTGGAGGGTGGGGAGATGGAAAGGAAAAGGATTGAAAAAAAGGAATTAAGATGTATTATGTACATGTACCAATTTCTCAGCATAATGTAAGCTATATGAAGTACAAACATGTATTAATAAAAAAATCACTTTCAGAGATTATTATTATAAACCACCCAATGATTCTCTTTGTATATTTTGTTGAGTTTATATTCATTCCTTTATAAATACAGATTTATTTTTATTTTATTTTCTCCACTATCTGCTTGATCTTGGAAAACATATTTGATCTCTTTCTCAGTTTTCTTATTAGTAAAATAGACTCGATAATAAAACCTCTTTAAGAGAGTTTTTTTTTTTTGTACCGGAGATCGAACTCGGGTCCTTGCACTTGAGCAGCAGGAGGCGAAACCACTGAGCTAAATCCCCGGCCCTAAGAGAGTTGTTTGAAAATTAAAAATAAGAAAATGTGGCTTTAGTACATTCATGTGTACTAGTGAACACTCAATAAATGAGTTACTGTTGGCTGAAAAATGTGGAAAAAAAGAAGAGAGACATTCCAAGTGGAGGAAATACTATAAATCAATAAATACAGCGGCAGAGCTTACCCATGCAATGTGAAAGACAGTGTGTTGTTGGGCTGAAAAACTGACTTAGCAGCAGAATAGAATAATTGTAAATGATAACTAATGATGCCTCATGAGAACTGCGTAAAGCCAATCAGATGTGGGAGTTTTATTTCATGGAAGGTAGTCCAATTCCATTTGTTTGCCTTCTTGATTAATTTTACTTAGTTACTAATTGATTTTATTCTTAATACATTAACAGCATAAAAGTTACACATATTAATGAAGTAACAATATCTTGATACACATACACATTATGTCATATTTACATCAGATTAAACTCATCATTTCAAATACTTATCATTCAATTATGGCAAAACATTCAAAATCTTTTCTTCTAGCTTTTTGAATATGCAGTCCATTACCATTATTTCTAGTTATTCGATTCTACTCTTCAGTAGAATGTAAGAAGTTCTTATTCTCATCTAACTATAACTTTTTACCCATTGATCAGCTTTTTCCCATACTTTCTTCTACCTACTTTTCCTTGTCTCCAGTAACCACTATTCTACTCTCAAATTATATGAAATCAAATTTTAAATTTTGTATATGAGATAATATATAATTTGTCTTTCTCTGCTTGGATTATTTCACTTAACATAATCTCTAGTTCCATTTATATTGTCTCAAACAAGATTCTAGGGTCTTATGGCTGTATTCTACAGTGTATATATACCACATTTGATTATCCATTCATCAGTTGATTTGCCCTTGAGTTGTTTCCATTTATTGACCATTTTTTAAAAAGTGCTATAGTAAATATAGAAGTGCAGATGTCTCTATGATAGACATTTCATTTTCTTGGCTGAATATTTAAGATTGGGAATACTAGATCACATGATAGTTCTATGTGGGATATTTTGAGGAAGCTCTATTCTGTTTTGTATAACGGTTGTACCAATTTTACTCCCACCAACAGGGTACAAGGTTTCTCTTTCCTTCACATTATTACCAGCATTTATTTCTCATGATTCTGATAGTAATATTCTCACTAGGATGAAATATTGTTATCTCATTGTGTTTTGGTTTGCATTTCCCTGATAATTAATTGTGTTGAATTTTTTTTTTTTTCCTGTACCGGGGATCGAACTCAGGTCCTTGCACTTGCGCAGCAGGCAGTGAAACCACTGCGCTAAATCCCCGGCCCAATTGTGTTGAACTTTTTAAATGTACTTGTTTGCCACTGGTATGTCTCTTGTGGAAAAGATGTCTATTTCAATTCTCATTTCAAGTCCAGATGCTTGGCTTTTTGCTATTGAATGTTTTTAGTTTCTTATATATTCTGGATATTGATCCTAGTAATAGCAGTAATAGTAACTAAAGTTATCCAATAAATCTTTCCAGATTTACCTGGAACAATCAGACATGAAATCCAGGGAACAAAAATAAAGTTGGAAATTATTGTTAGAGATCAGAAACATGACACTTTTTATTGTGTTGGGTAGCAATATAAATACAACCATTTCACAGATAATTTACTGTGCCTTTTCTCCAACACAAATTTTTATGTCAAAGGACATCAAAGTGCAGTGTTAACTAATGATTTACTCAGGTGATACAGTTTTATTAGACCTGTCCTGGAACACATATTCATATACTGCAGCTTAGGCTATCACCTTAACACCATGCTAACTCTAGTCAGCAAGCATGTATCCAACACAGTATAAGTCCCTATATTTGACGTAGGTCATATAAAGAGATGTAAAAATATAACGTGGCTTACACTACTGTATTTTCAATTTGGAATATGTAAAGGTTTCATAACAAATAACTTCACAATCTTGCTAAATTAACTTCTCCTTATATTTCCATTTCCAGTAATTTTGAAGTATATGGTTGTATTATCTGTAAACTAAAACATGTTTGAAAAAAATATACTCAAATTTGAACCACACTGCCTTAGAACATTAGTTTACTCACTGAATTGGTAAGTCAAGGCTTAGCTGTATTTTTCACTGAACAGAGTAAAGGAAATAGAAAGCAATGGCTATATGTTTGATTTTGGTAACTAAATTTAATGGTATTTTTCCTGGGCATCAACAAAACAAAACAATAAGTTCTTTTCTATAATAATTTAATATATGTATTGTGTTTTAAAAAGACATATTGTGTGATTGACTTTATGCATAAATTTTTCAGTGTACCCTATATTATTGTTATCTATAAGCACATCATTGTTCAGCAAGTCTAGTACTTTTTCATTTTTCCTGACTTGAACTCTACACACAGTGAAAAGCAACTCCCCACTTTTCCCCCCCACCAGCAGCAGCTGCTAACCATTATGTCTGAGTAGGTTAGTTACATTATATAAGTGGAATCATGCAGCATTTGTGCTTCTGTGACTGTATCATTTAACTTACCACAATGTCTTCAAGATTTATCTATATTACATGACAACCTAAATGTCTGATGTCAAATGAATTTAAAAATGTGGAACATACATATGATGGGATGTTAATCCTGAAAAAGGAAATTTTCTCATATGTACCAATTTAACTTTAAACTTGTAATGACTGCTATAACTAATATTTTAATTTTTAAAAATGTTAACCCTGCATTAAGCTAAAGTAAGATAAATTGTCTTGTCTATTGATGCTTACCTTATAGACAATTTTGAAGAAATTAATTATCTTGCTAAAAGCTAGAATTCTTTGCATTTCTATCTGTTTTCTAAGATCTGCATTAAAAACCTTCACAATGATCTTGATCATTAAAGATTTTCATATCTCATATCAGCTTATTATAAAATGATATCATATTTATATTTATAAAATATAAAATTTATATTTTGAGACAGATTTTAGAAATTCACGGGAAGTTGCACAAATTCTATATTTAAGCTACATATATGCATTTACTCAATTTTTACAAATGATTAGATGTGACATAACTACAATTTCAACACCAGAAACTTGACATGGTGAATGTGTGGATATCCATCTATATCATTGGATCACAGATGGTGATTTGGATGATCATCATTACCATCAGCCTATCTAGCAGGTATCATCCCAAAGATTTTCCTAAACAGTGGACCCTCTAGTTATAACCAGCCTCACATACCAATAACTTGGTTTATGACCAAAATTTTAGTTTTACCTTATGACCAAAGTCTTTAGTTATAACCTGAATGCAGGCCTTATGCTTCCAAAATGATCTCAGATACAGATTTAACACTTAAAGAGCTCTGGAAAGAACATTACAACCTCCTTTCCTGGGTGGGGTTAATTGAGAAATCCTGGGCCAATGTCTCCCTAAGAACACTGAAATCTGCCTGTATATAGGAGACAGACTTTGAAGGCTGTGTAGAGGACCCTGAGCCTTTAATTGAACAACTTGAGTTACAACCAGCCCTTGCAAATAAATTGAGTTCATAAGTCAAGGGTCCACTGTATAATCACATGCATCTTCCTAACCTCCAACTGTTCCTAGTCCCAAGAAATTAATCAGTTATCCATTTTATAATTTAATCATTTAGAGAATTTTATGCAAATGTAATCATACTTGTAGGTAATATTGAAGCTTCCTAATAAGATGTTTTGCACAAACTTAGTCTACAAAGAGCTATCACCTCATCTGTAACCTTTGATATTTATTTATTTTTTTGAGCTAGCAAGAAGCACATGGTAGACATTTATTTTTTGTCCAGTTCCTTAGCTTTACACAGAGTCTACAGGTATGAAAACCTCACAGATGCCTGGAATAACCATCTTATCTCCAATCTTCTTTTCATTACTTGAGCTTTGAATACAGGAGTTCATGCCTTCCTTCCCCTTCCTGTAGGCTGGAATTCTCTCCCCAGTGTAGCTGCATCACAACCACAATTCTCCAGGCCTTGACTGGGTAAGTCCCACATTTAACTTTGCTGCAGATTACTGCTGGTTTTCTTTTGGAACCAAAAAATCACTCTCTCTCCTCTTCTGCTTTCCTTCTACATAATTAAGTCTCTCCTCACTCTCTACACAGTATTTTTCAGTCATTATCAACATTGTCTCAATAGTATTACATGTATTTTGTGTGCATAAATGAAACAATGTTATAAATTTTTCAGCACAATGACTGGCGAAGTGCTTAGTAAAGGTCAAAAGTCATTGAAATTGTTCTATTAGCATTTTATGATAATGTTTAATAAAATATTTTATATTAAAAATTCTAGTTTACTAAATACAAAGTAAAATAACATTTTTAGAAAACAGGTTAAATAACAATGACAAGAGAAATGCATTTAACCCTAATACCCTATACTAATTTAGTTTGTCAGCAGGATTTTAAATGGAGTGTTTTTATCTCTAAATCATTTTTATAATTATCTGTTTTCTGTCATTAATAAATGTGTGTTATTATCAGAATAGGAGTAAGTACTAGATCATTAGATGATTTCACAACTAACTTCATCCCTCTCTCCTTCCCTTCTTAAAAAGAAACCAAGCCACGGTTCTGTCAGCTCTGAGTGCAGTGGGCAAGCAGAGTTCATCTAACACATTAAGGCTTTCCCCCCAAATGAGTGACCCACTGGCATCAGAGCTGAACTGTGTTCATTGCTTGAGAATATGTAGAAATTTTGTGACACCAGCACTCTGCCAAGAAAGAAGTCACTAAAGGTGAACTGAAAAATGTCTTTATGAAGGCACTGTGTAAATGAAACAAAACTGAAGTTTTGGATTCCAGAGGTACTATACAAACACTGATTTCCCCCTCTTTGTAATTAATTAGAGACAATATTAAGATAGAGCATCACACAATAAGGAGTAAATGTCATTCATAATTACTCTAGATCACAGGTTCACAAGCAAAAGAAATAGAATTGTTATATATCACAACCTCCTTGATCACCAAGTAGTTATTCTGTAAGCCCAATAGAATCTAATAAATACATATTCTATATATATTGCCTGAGAAGATTATATTTGTATCCTCTATGATTAAGGCATTGAAAATGTACTTATTTATCATTTTAATTGAGTACATTCACAAACATTCTATGCCTAATTATTTTTTGAATTTTTATTTTAGGTTAAATTATGACACTACAATAATATCTAAAACCTCCTACAAAGTAGGTTTAACATATAAAAGTCAGAATGTTAGTATTATTCTAAATTAATAATTGCACATTTTGTGGAATTTACTGCTTCTTGTGTACATCTTTCAATGCCTGCCCTTCTCCTATAAGATTTCATTTATGACCTTATGTAAGGTCATAGAGACACAACACAACTATGTCTGATCTCTCAATCAGTTGACCAAGAAGACAATGAACATTGTGTTCTATACTACATTAGATATTGAAAGTAAAAATTATCAAAGAAGTCAAGAGGTGAGGATCATAATTTCAAATACCTTCATATATTTCTAGGGCAAAAAGAGTGCAGAAAACACCAAGACAGTGTGGAATCAAATTCAAAACTTTGAGTTGCCATGGAATTGTGTGAATTTTTCATTAATGGAATTTTTTTGCATAAGGTGTAAATTCATGGCACAGTACACATGGACTCACCTTTAAAGTGCTACACATTTAGTATCTCCATAATTCTTAAATTCACTCCATCTCTTTCAAGTTTCCAATATCTATATTATCATTTCTTCCCCATGTTCCTATCACCTTCTTCTGAAGATAAATCACAGGTAGGACAGTGAGAGACTCTCAAAGTTAGGAAATTATTTGGGGAGTAGCCTGTTGTAAGCATGCTATGTACCAATGTGTCCCAGACACTGTGCTAAACTTGTAACCTCAGTTAATCCATACCATCATCATTTGAGAGAGAATGCTGTGGTTATTCCACTTAAATCAATAAGTGAACTGAATTTAAGAAAATTGTTGTAATCAATTGAGGTTACATTGTGAGTATCTATTGTGTTTTGAGGCCAGGACTATTTTCAGCTTCTCATGGAACAAGCCTCACTCAAACTGTTAAGTTTGGAATGGGCAATGGTGGAGGAAATGGAAGCTAAAAGGCAGACAACTAATGTGCACATCTCAGTATGAAAAATCCAAATTGTTTCAGTTTACAATTTCTACATTTTATGAAGTATTTCCCCTCCCATGGGGAGCATATTGTTACAAATGGTTCAAATCTAAATTTACTAATTGTGAGTTGCAGATCATTAGCATCAGTTGGTGTAGTTAACCAAGAAACACATTTCTTTTCTACAATTTTGTTTTGTTTTTCTTTATATTCTTTTTCCATACTGATAATTTCTTTCATTCTGGCTTATGACTAGCAAATAAATATGTCTACAGCTTAGAGTTCTGGGAACATTACCTCTGATTTGAAGTACTATTGCACAGTGGAATTAATACCTTGAGTTTAAACTGCTATAATGATTCAACAATGCTTGCATCTTCTAAATTGCATTGATGTAGGATGTAAGATTAGATATCTTATTGGCTTTATTGACCATGAGGATCTTTGGAAATGCTGGACCCATTAGCATTTGGAGGTATATCACAATTTTGGAGTACAGAAGTGCTCCATATGTTTCAGTGGCAAGTGAGGCAGGATGCTGGGGGAGATAAAACCATCTGGCTGATATACATAGAAGAATGAAGAAAGAAGGAAAGACAACTTTTCTAGGAAAAAAATAAAGAAAGAAGTCTTGGTGAGGGATTTCAAATTTTCCTTGGAAACAAGAAATTAGCTATAGAGGGTTGCCTTTTCTTACCTGATGTTTATACATTAACTCACTGCTGCTACATTTACATAAATAGCAGGATGATATTTTCAAGCTATATCCCTTGGTATGCATCAGAATATCTTTTGTTACAAGCATGGGTGGGCAACAGGAAATTTCAAAAGGATATTAATGGTGGCTTTCTATTTTATGCTTATGATTAATTTTGAATGAATGTAGTGTACTTTTCTGAATTATTTTAACTGCTTTGGAAGTAAAATCAAAGGATAAATTTCCCAATTCATTGGTCTAGGAAAGACTTATAATGCAAGGCTTTTAGCAGTTTTTCTTTAATAAGTTGTGATCCACTCCTCCAAGAAGGATTTTGACACTTTGCTTGATTATGGTGTTTATAATTAATTCCTGGGGGTTAATAAAATTTACATGTTTAAGTCATGACAATACTACTGTGTAGTGGTAAATTAAGATTCTTCTCTGTTCCCAGATTCTACCACTAAGCCTCAACTTATTCTGAAAGGAGGAGGATTTTAATCCAACTTTTTAATTTTCAGAGTATTGTAATGGGTCACAGTTCAAAGGGAAGGGATTTTAACAGGATTACACATTGTGGCAGCATCTTCCTTTTATGCTTTCTTCTCCACATAGCTAAATGAGACCTGCAGGAGACATGAATGTCTAAATCAATGAATCCAGGGAAATTCTACCTTTGGTCTTGAGGAAAATTTCTTCATGGTCTTTAAAAAGGTATGTATGATTTTCCCTTATTTCAAATTGGACTTTGGAATCAGGTTTAAGGTTCAAGAAAGATGTAACCTAAACAGATATTAGAGCTTATTTTCAATTGGACCTATTTGGACTTAGCTGGCAGGAGTCTACTTCATTGTTTGTAGCTCTTTAAAGAGTTACAGAGGACCCATAGAAAAAGTCCACTCATAGTAAAATTGTAAGTTTACCTTTATGGACTGCACTTATCTTTCTGGAACTCAATATGAAGAAATAGCAGGTCCTGAGCATTTTTACATAGGGATTCTAATGTCATTTCAGATCCACTTTAATATATTTCACCCTGATGTTTCTGGACTTAATTGCTTGCTTCTGCCATGTGTTTATAAATTATACACATGAAATATTGGTTTTGTCTACTATGGCCAATCTTACCCTATTAATGTTTCTTCCATCAAAATCTCAGTTTGTTATAATTAATCTAGTAAAATGAAAAAAAGCAGATTCTCATGTTACTGTGCTATTACAGTGGCCCTGTGATTTAAAATTTGATTTGAAGATTTTCTTGTCAAATGGATTGCTCAATGATGTTAAAGAAGACATGCTGTATTACAATACCCTGATCCCTCCAATTGACAAACAAGGCCTGGGATTTAGCTCAGTGGTTCCACTGCCTGCCTCGCAGGTACAAGGTCCTGAGTTCATTCCCTGGTACCAAAAAAAAAAAAAA
>NW_004624810.1:9723479-9735595 GCF_000247695.1 Heterocephalus glaber | reverse complement strand
AGAACCAAGATGCATTATGTAAAGGTACAATTCCCAATGAGAAATGTAATTGTGTTGTATACCTAAAATGTACCAATAAAAGTATTTAACAACAACAAAAAGAGAAGGTCCCAGAATTTAGCTCAGTGGTTCTGGTTCCTGCCTCTCAAGTGCAAGGTCCCAAGTTCGATCCCCCCGGTACCAAAAAAAAAGAAAAAAGAGGATGATAAATAGCCAGTACAACACAAGGAAAGGTGTGTAACACTAGAATCAGAAAAATACTAATCAAGAAAATAACAAGATTGAATTATACCCTCATTAGGGAGATGAAGTTAAAATTATTAAAAGCCTTGTCATGACTTTTTCTTTTGTTGGACTCACCCCCATTGTGCTTTATTTGTCAAGCCCAACTGATTCATTCTGCTGGACTTCCTGAGGTTATGATCTTCATCGCCTTTTCCTAGGCTATTGTCTAAAATTTTTGGAGTGCTTGTTTTGTATTCATGAAGTTCCTAAGGTTCTCTTTATCATGAAAGTATCTTATTTCTCCATCAATTTTGAAGGATAGTTTTGCAGGGTACATCAATCTGCATTGGAGGATATTTTCCTTTAGGACTTGAAATACATCACTCCAAGCTCTTCTTGCCTTCAGGATTTGCACTGAGAAGCCTGCTTTGATTCTGATGGGCTTTCCTTTGTATGTGATTTGTTTCTTTTCTCTCACTGCTTGTACAATTTTGTTCTTCTGTTGGTTTTCTGGAATCCTAACTATTATATGCCTATGTGTAGATTTTTTTTTGATCAAGGTTGTTTGGAGTCTTATATGCGTCACTTATCTGTATGTCAAGTTCTTTTCCCTTCCTTGGGAAGTTTTCTGCCAACACTTCTGTGAACAGTTTTTTTATGTCATCTGTACTCTCTCCTGTTTCTTCATTGATTCCAATCAGTCTTATGTTATTGTTTGCCTCATCTAGTAGCTCCTGGATTGATTTCTCATGTTGTCTTATAATTTTGAAGCAATTTTTATTTTCCTGGTCATTAATTGCAATCTTTTCTTCTATATCTGAAATTCTGTCCTCACATTGGCTCATTCTACTGCGTAGACTTTCAGTGGAGATTTTAAGCTCCTGGAAAACTGTTTGCATCTGTTTTATGAATTCCATTTTATTTCTATGTTGGGATTCCATCCTGTTTCTCAGATCCTCTATTTTTTTATCTGTGTCCTCTCTAGATTTATTAATCATGTCTTGCACCATGAGCAAAATCTTTGCTGTTATCTGAGAAATTATTTCTGATTTTATTTTGTCCAGATCCTTTTTGTTGCCAGTTCAGGGAGTCCAGGTGGTTGAGTATCAGATTGTTCCATCTCGTTTCCCTTTGAGGTTGTTGTAGATGATCTGGAAGTCTGTTTTTGAGGCTTATTTATGTGTCTTCTCATTTCCCCGGGCCAAGGGTAGGGTGCTGCTGGCACCTGTGGGGCTCACCTCCTCTGCCCTAGGAGTGGTGGAGTGGTGGCAAGGGAGCCTCCTCCTGGGTGCTGGGATTTGCTCAACCCCCTGCCCTAGGAGTGGTGGAATGGCAACAGGGAGCCTCCTCCTGGGCACTGGGATTGGCTCACACCCTCTGTCCTAGGAGCAGTCGGCTTATCATTTTCTTTATTTGATTTATTTTATCTTGTTTTTATTTTGTCATCTTTGAGACAGGAGCCAAACACCCCCACTGGAGGAAAGATAACCTCTTTAATAAATGGTGCTGGAAAAATTGGATTTCAACTTGCCAAAAGATTAAAACTAGACCTATATCTCTCAACATGGACTAACCTAAAGTCAAAATGGATTAAAGATCTAAATTTTAAAACAGAAACAGTAAACTGGCTGGAAGTGTGGTTAGGTAGAACTCTTGTATACATTGGTGGAGGGAAAGATTTCCCGAACAAAACCTCAGTTGCCCGTGAACTAGCACAAACAATCAACAAGTAGGATCTCTTCTTATTAAAAAGCTTCTCCACACCAAGAGAAACCACCAACTGGGTGAAGAGACAACCTACAACGTGCGAAAAGTTTTACCAGCTGTTCCTCAGACAAAGGTCTACTGTCTAGACTATATAAGGAACTTAAAAAAATCAGACCTCCCAAATTTAAAGATCCAAACCAAAAATGGGCATCTGGAATGAACAGACATTTTTTAGACAAAGAAGCAAAAGCAGCAAATAAACATATTAAAAAATGTTCAACAGCACTGGTCACTCTAGAGATGCAAATGAAAACAACACTGAGATTCCACCTCACTTCAGAAAGAATGGCTGCTTTCAAGAAATCAACCAATAACAAATTCTGATGTGTCTGTGAGGGAAAAGGAACTCACTCCCCTTCCAGTAAAAAGATATAGATTTATAAAGTATGCACACACAGAACACCTGTGTGTGATCACATTTGGGAAGTTCCAATTAGCTTTAACATCATTTCCATGTAAGAGAGCATCTGGATGAATAATCTTAAATTACATTTCAGTGTCATCTCATAGGGGCTTATAACTTCCAGAGTGCAAATGTGGAATCCAGCTGAAGTAGGAGGGAGAAGAGGCCAACTAGGGCTTCCTTAGATTTAGCTTTACTTTTTAGATTCCCCCAAATATGTAATTTTGTTAAGAATATTTTGTAATTAAGAAAACTATTCTTTTCCTTTTTTCTTCTTTTGTTACTGTTTTCTCTTATGTGTGGAAGCTTATTAGTGAAGGCAATTGTCTTCATCAAAGCAACATAATGTAAATTTCCCTTGCTTATTCTATTGTTTCTAAACTATCATTAAAATAAAATCACTTTTAAAGAATTATAAGAAAATAAATCCTGAAGTACAAGTATTACTTCTCCAAACTTCTTTTAGGCTCCTTCAATGAATAAAGCCAAAGAACTTATATGGTTTTTAAAGTGTCCCATGATTGACCTCATTTTCCCTATTTCAATTTCATTTTATAACCTCACTCTCCTAACGTCTCCAATCTTTCCTCTCTGCATCTCTGCACATATAACCTTACTACTTCCAATTAGAGTTAAATTTACCTTGAGTCCAAAGAATTTGATATGTCAGCACCCCTTATTTGGCCCCTTACTTTTATAGGCTTTTGAATGTTAAAAGTTGCTGGGAGTTCTTTTTTTTTTTTTTTTTTTTTTTTGGTACCAGGGATTGAACTCGGGGCCTTACACTTGTGCAGCAGGTGGCAAAACCACTGAGCTAAATCCCTGGCCCTGGTGGGAGTTTTAAAGAGTTGTGAGTGAAAATCTGTCAGATTCTAATAAGGAATAATTTTTACACAAGTAATGAAAAAATATTCACTACCACTGGTCATTAGAAAATGTTAAAATAATATTGAGATACCATCTCACACCAGAAAGAATAGCTATCATCAAGAAATCAAGTGATGACAAATGGTGGCAAGGATGAAAAGAAAAAGGAACTCTTCTACACTGTTGGTGGGAATGTAAACTGGTATAGCTACTGTGGAAATAAGTATGGAAATTTCTCAAAAAACTAAAAATGGAAATTCCATTCAACCCAGGCATTCCCTTTGTAGACATCTTCCCAAGAGCGTTAAAGACATATTACATCAATACATGTATGTCCATATTTGTAGCAGCACAATTCAAAATAGCCAAATTTGAAGTGACCTACATGTCCACCAACAGAAGAATGGGTAAAGAAAATGTTGTATTTATATACAATGGAGGAATACTCTGCCATAGAGAAAGATATACTTGATGCAATTGTAGGTAAGTGGATGCAATATGAGACCATAATATGTCAGGTACATAAGTTTAAATATGACATAGTTTTTCTGACATGAATATATATGTATATTTATTAGAAGATAGATGAATAAGAAGTAAAGAAATATTTTTAAAATGGATAGGGGTACAAAAAATGGATGGAGAAGGTAGAGAAAGGTGATGAGAAAAAGGGAAGAAAAAAATGATGAAAGAGAGCTTTGCAAATGGGAAGGGGTCCAAGAGTTGTAAGGAGCAGGGAAGGACGGAAGGGGTATGGATGAAAAATAAGAATCAAGACATGTTAGGTACATGTACCAATTCCCTGTCATAAACTTTCTGCAAAACATACCAAAAAGAATAAAAATAATAATTAAAAATAAAAATATTTAATTTTATTTGCCACATAAAATTGTATATATTTATGATCATTTATCAGATGATGTTTCGATATAAGTATTCATTACATAATACTCAATTCTGAGTAAACATGTCTATGTCCTCTAACATTTACTATTTATTTGTGGTGACATCATTCCAAAACCTTCCTTGTTATCTGAAATTGTCTATAGTCACCTTATTGTACAATAGAAGACCAGACTTATTTCTCCTTTCTAATTTGACATAATACCCATTGACTAACCTTTCCTCATCTCTCCCTCCCTGTGACTATGGATAACTTGTCTGAAGAGATCGTCTAAGAAAGATCTCCTGTATCTCCAAGCTTCTACCAATTTTGTGAGGCTTCATCTATTTTTCCAAATAAAGATTAGCTGACTTGGTGTCCCATGCCTTTAATTCCAGCTATTCTAGAGGCTGACACAAAAGATTGGTAGGTTAGAGGCCAGCCTGGGCAACTTAGCAAGACTCTGCTTCAAAATAAAACTGCAAAGAGAGTGAGGATGCAGCCCAGATGTACCATGCTTTCTTAGCATTGACAAGTCCCTGGGTTCAATCTTTAATATCACAAAATAATAAATAAGTATTTACTTTTCTATCTGACTGTTAGTCTCAAAGGTGTTATCTCTTATAGATGTCCATAAGTCCACTTCAGGCTCAGAATTCCTGTCCTATTCCCAATATGTTCTTTTTATTTATACTTGTTTCTTTGATAAAGCTATTTCTAGAATACCTTTCCACTTTCCCAGTATGTACCCAGTTCCCAATATCTACGTATATCAAAATACTATCATTCTTAAAATTTTAGCTCAAATGCTCTTTTTTAGATTTTTTCAACTATCAACTTTTTAATTTATATGAATTTCACCTGTATACTCAAATTTCATATTATTTGAATCATAAATTGCACTATACCACACCATTGCTTACAAGTTTAAAAGATTACTATTATATCTATATATTGTTATTTTTCAATCCTCAAGGCTCAACTTAGCTCCTTCATAATGCAGCTCCTTCATATTCATTTGTCCTTCAATTCACTAAAGTAACCCTTCTCTACAATTTCTCTTATAGCATTCCACTCATAAGTTTTTCTCAAGCTTTTGCCACATTTTTGCTCTTGGGATGCTTGTTTCTTTTCCATAGACTGGACTTGGAAGATAATTCTTTCAATTTATTATCCCTAGAACTGTGTGCTGCATAGAATAGCCAGCCAACAAAGGTAAACTGAATGAATTAATATGTAAAAATAAACTATTGGGAACATGCTAACCATTTTTATTTATTGTAATTTTTTCATTTTTTCCCCTCATTTCCCCTTCCTGCAAATGTAAAGTAAGGAGACTATCACTATAGACCATGTGAAAAATGGACATGCTTGCACTAGGTTGGTGGCTATGTTGTTAGTTAGAAGAAGTACACATTAGGAACAATACATACATATGAAAATGAAGCATCTTACACTTGTTTGGTGTCATTTGTATCTGTGTTATTTGCAAGGCCACCAAGGTAGAATTTCAGGTTTGAATTATCAATCAAACTTAGAAGTAAACTCAATATCACATTTACTCAATGATATGAATGACTAAAAAACAGCAAAATTAGAATCCTATACCTTAAATAAGCTATTAGTCACTTAGCTCTAGATTAGTTCATGTGACTCTATTCCCTCAAGTAAATTTCAGGCATGGGCTAAAATTAAGTGATACACAACAGACAATCTTCTCAACCAGATACAGCATGTTTAGAAGCATTCTTGATCAACAATTAATAAGTAGAAACCTTAAAAATATTAACTTTAATCATCCCCCAATACAACTATTCAGTTGATTTTGTCAGAAGCTTGTCTAAAGGATGACTTAATCTCAAGCATTTCTGAAGCTGGAGGAGAAATTTAGGGTCTAGTGTTAACATATTACCTTTAATGTCTCCCAATTCCACTACTTATTAACTATCATATTTAGCATTATCACACTTGGTGTGAATTGATTCAGTCTTCCCATAATAAGCCATTAATAACTAATACATTTCACCCTGTTTATGAACAAAAAATTTTACAGATACTGTCATTTTTATTGTCTTTATTCAGGTGGAAGATGCCAGACAATAAATAAATAAATTGAAAATTATCAAGTATCAATGGGTGCTATGTAGAAAATAAAGCCAATGAAGCTTCAAGAAAGAGTTGGCAAAGGGGAACATTATACCTGAAATGCCCTGTCAGAGTCAATGATATTTAAGCTAAGCCTCAGTTACAAAAGGGGTAAAAAATAGGGAGTAAAAGAATTCCAGGCTTACATTAATGTGATAGTCTCCTTAACAAATGTACATTCCTTCAAAAATAATTATAATTTACTGTCCACACTTCAGTTGAGACAATCTTGCTAGAATTTAAAATCTAGAAATATTATCACTTTAAAACTTTTTGATAGCTCTTAATGGCAATATTTATCATGGCATACATATATATTCATATAATCTTCAAAATGAACGCAGTCCATATATGCTCATAGCCCATGTTTAGCTCAACAATCTCAGCATTTATTACCCTCCACTTCTGCACACTGCCTTAACCATATTAGAGTTGCTACCAAATGCTCTGATCTCTCTTATCCACAGGGCTTCCTGAGTTTTAAAAAAATGTTATTCGTATTAGCTAAGACAAAATTGATCTAACACTTTTATACACAACCAATACATTTTTTAAAAGTATTTAGTGTCTCACTGAGGCTTAATTTATTTTTTTTAAGTTCAAAGGACAACAAAGTCAAATTTATTTTATTTTTTTGTATATCCTTTTATTGGTACATTTTAGGTGTACAATATAATGACATTCACCATTGGAGATATGCACCTTTACATATTCTCTTGCTTCTTACTTTTCCCCCTTCCCCTGCCCTCCCTTCAACCCCTCCATCCCTCCCTATTTACAAAGACTTTGTTTCCATTTTTTCACTTTCTCATATTAATTCCATTCCCTTCTTTCCTTTCTTCTACCCCTCCCACTTCCCCTTCCCCTTTGCCCCATTTCTTCCTATTTCACATTATCTATTATACCTTTTATTCCTTATTTACACTTTCAGTTTCTCACACTAGAGAAACTATTCGGTATTTACACATATGTGTCCTGTTTATTTACTTAAGAGTATCACCTCAATGTGCATACATTTATCAATAAACGTCTCTAATTTCTCATTTTTTATGGAGTACTACTCAGTACTCCATTTTATAAAAAACCCACATTTTCTTTATCTAGTCTCCAGTTGATGGGTATTTGGGCTGTTTCCAAGTTTTAGCTATTACAAACTGTGCTGCTATGAACATGGGTGCACATATATCACTGCGGTATGACTCTCTTAATTCTTTAGGGAAGATACCCAGCAGGGGTGTATCTGGGTCAAATGGGACTTTGAGTCTTAGGTCTTTGAGGTATCTTCATACTGATTTCCACAGTGGTTGCACCAGTCTACACTCCCACCAGCAGTTGAGTGAGAATTATATGAACCAATGATAACACTATTGACTAAAGGAAAGTATGGAGCCAAGAATTCAAGTTTATGTATATCATGAAATCACTCCAAGTACAAAGATCATGTTTTGGAGGATTTTGAAAGAAACTTTGAGGAAAACAGACATGAAGCTGTTAATTACTTCAAAGAATTAATTGTGATAAATTGTGCCTCTAGAGAAAGACACTGAAGAGGACAGAACAATAAACTAATAATACTGTTAGAGATTATCAAAAACTTTAATTTTATTGCTCATTGAAATGTAATGAGCACACTACCCTTTCTTTTACATATATAGTCTTCAAAATGGATGGAGTCTTACCTATCTATGGAATCCCCTAATTATCATTATTTTATAAATGAAAAGACAAACTGTGGGCCTAAACATCTAAGGGCCCTGAGCTAGTATGGCAAAGAAAATATTTAAAAAATGTTTTTATATTTTGGTTGGGGCTTTAAAACCTAATGCTAGTTCATCATTGTCTTAACAAAACTCAGTTAAGCATAATTTACCTGTATAAGTTGAGGGCAAACTCTCTACATGATGATTTAAACCCAAATCAACTACATCAACATATCTCCCTGTTAACTTTTTGGCCTGTTCCCCAACATTTTTTGGAAAGATATTCATAACATTACCATTTTTCAAGAGCACAAAGATTTAGTTAAACGTTAGCTATGAGGTGATTATAAAATCCATGTAGACAATCAAAGAATATCACTCAAAAAATTGAACTGATGTTCATTAAATCCTAGAGCAGTATCATCATTCTTTAATTTTGTGATTAAAATAGCTCCTCTCTTTGTCTTTTTTTATACTTGTGCAACAAACAATAGGAGATGGAGAGTCAGGGCTGGAGGTAGCAAATTTACAATCAGAATTGAAGTCCATTATATGTTCATTATTTTTAGTCATGAATATTGTGCTAGGAAATTAGTATCACATTTAATAAGAAGATCACTGTAGTTCTTAAAAGCAATCATTAGCATTTCTACTTTACATACAGATAAAAGGGGCTTACAGATAAATTATTGTATTACTGTTACAGACCATTATAGGATTACTCTTAGAGACTTAATTGTGCTCCTCCAAACCTGTATGTTGAAGCCTTAACCTCCATTATGACTGTGATTGGATATAGACCACTTAAGAAGGTACTTAATTTTAAATGAGATCATAAGGAAAGTGGGGGCCCCAATGTAATAGAATTGGTGTTTTTGTAAGAAGAGAGAAAGAGGTGCAGAAACAGAGGAAAGATCATGTAAGAACAAAATGAGTAGGTGATCATCAACAAGACAAGAAGAAAGAAGTCACTATAAAACACTTCTTAGAATGCTACGACCACATTTATCATAGACTCATTGTCTTCATAAGTGACAGAAAATAAACTTCTGTTTTGTAAGCCACTAAGTCTATGGTATTTTGTTTTGGCACCCCAGTGCTATGGATATAGCTATGTGGTAGAGGTTTTTCCTGGCATGTGCAAATCCCTGGGTTTAATTCCCAGAAACACTCCCCCAAGAAAAAAAGTCTGTGATGGCAGCCCTAGCAGGCTGATATGATCACACACATAATAAACTCTGGAAAGGGTGGAGTTGGATTGAGACTCATTTGACCTCATGCTGATATACTTACTTGAAGGCTGTGCTGAAAGAATAGTTTGACTCACTGCATAACCCATGCTTAATTTATAAAATATTTATAATGTCTGTGATTCAAATAGGCAAGGGTCTCATTTCCTGCTACTGCAAAGATAGCTAGAGTGAAAATTAAATAATTTCATATTAAATTACCAAAAAAATCTTTGCAATAGCATTTTATATTTATAGGTCTATGTATTAGAATTGCTTTTTAATGACTAAAAGGACAACACAGGAGCACTTAATAGAAAATTAAGTGTTATGTAGCTGAATAATTGGGAAGAGAATAAATGTTAAGATGGAACCATTTCATTTTCTATATAAAAATTTGGGATACCTTATATGGTAGAATAATGAGCATTTATTATAAACAATTGCATTTTCTTGAACTGTATTGAAGAAAATAATTTTCTTTAGAAGTGAATTTTTGTCATTATTGTACATTATTAGATTTCAGAAGCTCTACCAGGATCAGGATTGTACCCACAAAACATGTGATAGCAAAGAGGATACAAAGCAAACTTAGTTTAATGAATTCTGGAAATTGAAATTAGAGAATAAAGACTGTTTTTGAAAAAAATAGGATGGATAATTTTTTTTCAGAAAGAATAATATATCAATGAATCAAAACTTTGTGTGTATGACCCAACTAAATTATTAAATTTAGGGAAATATTAGGCCTATATATTTCATAATTCAGTTTCTTTTTTAAAATTTTAAATTTTATTTTATTGGTACACTTTAGGTATACAATATAAAGACATTCATCATTGGAAATTTGCACCTTTACATAATCTCTCTTGGTTCTTATTTTTCCCCCTTGCTCTGCCCTCCTTTCAACCCCTCCATCCCTCCCTATTTACAAAGACTTTGTTTCCATTTTTTCATTTTCTCATATAAATTCCATTACCTTCTTTCTTCTATTCTACGCCTCCAACTTCCCCTTCCCCTTTGCCCCTTTTCGTCCTATTTCGCATCATCTATTGTACCTTTTAGTCCTTATTTACACTTTCAGTTTCTTACACTAGAGAAACTATTCAGTATTTACACAAGTGTCTTATTTCACTTGAGTATCACCTCAGTATGCATCCATTTAGCTATAAATGTCTCTAATTTCTCATTTTTGATGGCTGAGTAGTACTCCATTTTGTAAAAAAAAAAAAACCCACATTTTCTTTATCAAGTCTCCAGTTGATGGGCATTTGGGCTGTTCCCAAGTTTTAGCTATTACAAATTGTGCTGCTATGAATATGGGTGGAGATATATCACTGTGGTATGATTCTTTTACTTCTTTGGGGAAGATACCCATCAGGGGAGTAGCTGGATCAAATGGGACTTCCAGTCCTAGTTCTTTGAGGTATCTCCATACTGATTTCCACAGTGGTTGCACCAATCTACACTCCCACCATTAGTGGAGCAGTGTTCCTCTCTTGCCACAGCCCCACCAGCATTTGTTGTTGGTTGATTTCATGATAGGAGCCATTCTTTCTGGAGTGAGGTGGAATCTCAGCATTGTTTTCATTTGCATCTCTCAAATGGCCAGTGATGTTGATGATTGTTTCATATATTTATTTGCTATTTCTACTTCTTTGTCTGAGAAATGTCTGTTCATTTCAGATGACCATTTTTGGATTGGGTCTTTAAATTTGGGAGATCTAATTTTTTTAAGTTCATTATAGACTCTAGATACTAGACCTTTGTGTGAGGAAAAGTAAGTGAAGATTCCCACATTGTGGGTTGTCTCTGGACACTGTTGGTAGTTTCTCTTGCTATGTAGAACCTTTTTAATAAGAAGAGATCCCACTTGTTGATTGTTTGTGCTAGTTCATGGGTAACTGAGGTTTTGTTCATAAAATCTTTTTCTACACCAATGTCTTCAAGAGTTCTACCTAGTCTCTGTTCCAGGTGATTCAGCATTTCTATTTTTATATTTAAATCCTTAATCCATTTCAATTTTAGTTTAGTACATGGTGAGAGATATAGGTCTAGTTTTCATCTTTGGCAAGTTAAAACCCAATTTTTCCAGCACCATTTATTAAAGAGGCTATCTTTTCTCCATTGAGGGTTTTTGGCTCCTTTATCAAAGATGAGATGACTGAGTATGTCTGGAGTTGTTGCTACATCTCCTAATCTGTTCCACTGGTCCTCAGGTCTGTTTCTTTGACAGTACCATGCAGTTTTTATCACAGTAGCTTTGTAGTATAGTTTCAAGTATGGGATTGAGATGCCCCCTGCCATGTCTCTGTTATGTAGAATTGCTTTTGCTATTCTGGGTCACTTCTTGCTCCACATGAATTTTTGGAATGTTTTCTCAAGGTCCATGAAGTATGCTGAGGGGATTTCAATTGGGATTTCATTGAATCTACATAGCAGTTTTGGAAGTATGGCCATTTTCACAGTATTGATCCTACCTACCTAGGAGCAGGGGATGTCTTTCCATTTTCTGATATCATCATCAATCTCTCTTTCAGAGTGCTATAGTTTTCAGGGAAGAGGTCTTTGATTTCTTTTGTTAGATTGATTCCTAGGTATTTCAGTTTTTTGGATGTTATTGTGAAAAGAAGTGTTTGCCCTATTTCTGTCTCAGTGAGTCTATTTTTTGTGTAGAGGAAAACTATTGATTTTTGTATGTTGACCTTGTATCCAGCTACTTCACTGAATTTGGTTATGAAGTCTAGAAGACTTCTGGTGGAGTTCTTGGGGTCTTCTATATAGAGTATCATGTCATCTGCAAATAATGACAATTTGACTTCTTCATTTCCTATCTTTATTCCTTTTATTTCTTTCTCTTGTCTAATTGCCATGGCTAATGTTTCCAAAACTATACT
>NW_004624810.1:9621251-9634054 GCF_000247695.1 Heterocephalus glaber | reverse complement strand
CACACACACACACACACACACACACACACACACACACAAGGGCTGGGGGCTATATCTCAGTGGTAGAATATCCCTAGATCCCATTTCTAGTACCACAATAAAAATGACTAAAGATAATATGCAGAGAACTAAAGATAGTATGTTAAACTTTGTTGTTAGATTGAATTAGAAGTGCCTAATAAATATTGGATATTGGTAAAGCACATACTTCTGTGTGTGTGTGTTTCTGGAGAAGACTAGAATGCAGTACAGAAAACTGAGGAAGGAAGAGCCAATTTGCTTGAGGGTGAGAAAATTCAATGGACTTGCAGCCCAAATAAAAGAAAAAAGGAAGAAAGAGAAAGTACCTGTGCTTACCTGCTCAGTTTTGCTTGAGCAGGTTCATCCTATTTCTGTTGCCATTGCCTGCATTTATCAGACTCCAGTTTTTTCAGTCTTTCAATATGGGCACATTCAGTCTTTCAAGCCTTCTATGTCCCAAGTGGGGCTGCAACCTTGAGCTCTGTTGCTCTAGGGCTTTCAGTTTCTGGGACTGAATCACAGTTCAATCTTCTGGCTCTCCAGCATGTGCATGGTCACTCCAGCTTCTTATCCTATAAGTCAGACTTATAAACCCCCTTACATAATTACTGCATCTCCTCCAACTGGTGCAGTCTGATTTAGGAATATGGCTTTAATATGTGTTGCCAGTGTGTCCATCAGCACTCAAAATATATAGATTCCATTAAATTGGACTAAATTATCTTCCTTGAATGGTTTCTTCAAGACAATTACCTCAGTTAAAAGCCATAATACTTTCTCTTTTTTTTGCCATAATAGTTTCTTGTAAGTAAAAAGTTTTCAATGAAAAATGTTGTTAAGTTTTCATTTTGTTAATGTGGTATAACACATTTACTGATTTTTTTATTTTTTGGTACCGGGGATCAAACTCGGGTCCTTGCACTTGCGAGGCAGGCAGCGGAACCACTGAGCTAAATCCCCAGCATATTTATTGATTTTTATATGTTTAGCTAACATTGTATCCTATGTGATCATGCGATAATTCCTCCCTGGTCATGGTGAATAATTAATACTCTGTTGATCATAGTTTGCTAGTATGTTTGCATCCATGTTCATCATAAATATTGGCCTGAAATTCTTTTTCTTGTAGTATTCTCATTTCAGTTTCATATCAGGGTAATGCTAGCCTTATAAAATTACTTTGAAGGTATTCCTACTTCTATTGTTTCAAGGAATTTCAGAAGAATTAGTATAATTTATTTAAATGTTTGGTAGAATCTACTCAAGTCCATCTAGTTCTGAGTGTTTATCAAACATAAAGGTAATTGATTATTGCTCACTCCTTACTTTTGTTGGTTTGTCTTTTGTTTCCTCATGATTCAATTTTGATCAATTGTATTTTTTGAGGAATTTTTTATCCAGTTAGGTTATTCAATGTAATGGGATACTGTTGTTAATAGTAGTCTTTTATGAGCCTTTTAAATTATTGATATCAACTTTGTCTTCCTTATTTAAAAAAATTTATTTGAGTCTTTTCTCTGTTTTCTTGGTTAATCTAGCTAAACTTTTAGTAGTCTTTGCAAAAATCTTGTTTTAGTTACCTTTTGTATTTTTTCTAGTTTCACTTAAATTATTTCTAATCATTAATTACTTTCTTCTGCTTATTAAAGGTGCTGGTTATTCTTTTTCTCATTCCTTGAAGTATGTTAGGTTCTTTATTTAAGAAGATTTTGTTTAGATGTATTGAAGTGTTCTACTATGTTGTGTGGTTAAGTATTTCTCTCTTCAGTGTTGTTAATGTTTGCTTTAAATATTTAGGTTTTCCAATGTTGGGTACATTTATACTTACAAGTGTTATAGCATCTTTATGAACTGACCTGCTTATCATTATACAGTGATTTTTTTGTCTCCTTCTACAGTTTTTAATTTAAACATTATTCTTTCTGATATAATTATATCAGGCCTACTCTCTTTTGGTTCTCATTTGCATGGGGTAACATTTTTCATTTCTTCAATTTCAGCTTATATTTCTTTAAAGGCAATGTGAGTCTTTTTGTGAGTGAAATATTGTCATATCATAGGGTTTTCTGGTAATGGTTTTGCTCCTATTGTTCACAACCATTTAACTTCTATAAGTTTTTGTTCACAAAATATAATACAGTTGTCTTTAATATAATTAATTCCAGGAAAGAATTTGCTATAATCATTTTGAATTTTTGATTATTTTTTAGTTCCCTTATCCCTTTCTCTCACTGTCTTCCATTTTGTTTTAATAATTTATTGTAGTGGTGTGCTACAATAATTTTGTGTTTATTTATTCTGTATCTACTCTAGGCTTTTTTCTTAATGTTTTTCATGTTGCTTACATAAAATATTATTATAATAATGTAGCACATGCTAATAGCAATTAATTTTGACCACATACAAAAGGATTTTATATTGTGTCCAATTAAGATATCATTTTGGTGATGAGTGTGATCATAATGTGTACCTAAAATGTACCAATAAATTTAATAAAAAAGATACCATTTTGTTTACATTTCTAAATACTATTGTCTTTTAATTTTTATAGTAAGTTGAAAGTGATTTGTGCATCACCATAGAGAGTATTAGTGTTTCCTGAATTTGAATAAATGCTTACCTTTACTAGTGAGTTTTACATTTTCATATATGTTCAGTTTCTGAAATGAATTAGAATCTTTCATTTCATGAACTCCCCCTAGCCATTCCTATAAGCCAGGTCTAGCAGTGATGTAATCCTTTAGTTTTATTTGCCTGAGAAAGTTTTTACCTTCATTCTGAAGGATAGAATTACTGGGTATAGCATTCTTTCCTGGCATTTTTATTCTCTAAACACTATGCATATGTTATTCTACTTTTTCCTGCTCAGCAAATTTTTGCTGAGAAATCCATTGAAAAATGTGGGCTCTCTTATCTATGATGAGTTGTTTTGTTCTTGCTGCTTTTGAAGGTCTCCATCCTTGACTTTTGGAAATTCAATTACAATGTGTCTTCGTATAATTTTCTTTGGGATCATCATGTCTGTGGACCTTAGAACTTTATCAACCTGAATGTTTCTATATGTCTAAATCTTTGAAAGTTTTTAACCAATATTTCTTTGAATCAGCTTTTACCCATTTCTTTTTTTTAAGAGTAGAAAAAATATATTGAGAGAAATAAAACTTCTGTCTAAGAGAGACAGAAGAGGGACCAGAAAGTGGGTTTCCCACCCACCCAATTTCTCAAAGGTGTTTTATGGGACAAAGCCATGAGGTGAGGTGGGTTCAAGGTGGGACAAAACTATAGTCAACTAGTAAGATTACAAGTATAGTCACTTAGGTAATATTTGATCCAATGACAAATCTCAAGGTGGACAAAACTATAAGCAACCAATAAGATTATGACAAGTATAATTGCTTAGGTAATATTAATTAAATCAGGATCCAATGGGGAAACAAGTCAGGTAGCAAGCATACAAGAAATGAGCAAGGATTTTTGGTGGAAAGGAGTGGGTCAGGGATCTTTCTTGAAAGATCTTTGTCCCCCACCCAAGTGATTGATACCTATTTAGAATATCAATCATTGCTATTCATCCTCAAGGGAAGGACATTGTTGTGGTAGTTTCCCTTCTTTTGCAATAATAGCTTTCAGTGAATGTGTCTTGATTGTCCTCCATATCAGTTCCTCTACTGTCCTCCATGTTGGCTCAGTTGTCCTCCTTGTTGGCTTTTCATGTGCTGGTCCTAACTAACTGCAAGATATCTAATTAACCTACCTATCTACAATCTTTCCCCCTCTGAAGAAGCACCCCTAACTGCTGTGAGGAGGCCAAGGGAGAAGACTGTTCTGGCTACTTCCAGCTGAAGAGGGTCATAGTTGTTATCAGCAGTCAGAGTTACTCTACAGAGAGTCTACCTAAAGGCTTTCAATAGGAGTCAGGCATTGTCATCTTGGGTAGGTGATAGCTTTGAGTCTGGAGGAGACAAAGCCAAAGAAATAGTTAAGAACACATGGGCCAAATTATAAAGTCAGCAGGATTGCTATGAATATAGCCAATTGTTTTCATTGGGAGAAACTAGTAATAGCCTCCCACAAGGAGGATAAGAGGGTCCAGGGGACTTCGGAAGCCAACATAAAAGTCATATCATGTAGTGTAGTATTTATGAGCTGTTTACAAGGTTGATCTGGTGGATCCCAATAAAAGAAGTCTAGCACATTTGTCATTGGTTCCATTTGTATGCTTGGAGTTTGGCAGCCTCTAGGCAAGAATAAACACAACTTTCAAGAAATTAGAGCATGTATAATCTAAGCATGAGCACACTAGAATAGAAGGGCAGGTTGGGGAGAAAATCACACTTAGAAATTGAAATAGTGATTCTAACCTGGTGGCTCTTATTTTCTTTCATTGACAGAGTTTATCTATAAGTTTGATACTTTGTCATAAATCTCTCTGGTTTTAGCTGTGAGAAGATAAGAGACAAACTGAACAAGTTTTGCTAAGAAATTTAAAATTCTAGCTGAGTTCTTATAGATTTTACCATAGTTTTTTCCTAATGATACATAACCATGGTCAGCTACTGGTATAGCTGGAAACTGCCAGAAGGGGTCAATGATTGGAGTCCCTTTTTATATCTAGCTTTATTACTATGGCATTATTTTTATACCTCTTTTGGTTATTCTTTTCTGCTGTGGGTTTAAGACCCAGTAAAGTGAGACCTGTGTCAATAAATATGAACCTCTTGCTATCTATCAAGGTCAGTTAAATCTCTTCAGGCATTTGTAGGGAGCAATGCTACATAATTTTAGGGAAAAATCATTTGGTTAGCCTAGTTCTCCTGCCTATAGCCCAGCTATGGAATTCCGAGACATAATTCCATTTTGTCTTCTGGTCACAACTGAGACCTCAATGATCTAGTGTTGCTGTGATTTTCCAGGACAAGATTACACCAGCCGAAAACATCCTGGGAGGAACAAACATCTTAGTTCCTCATTGTTCTTGGATTGTTGCATCTTGTTTACACGGATGTACTGAACTCTCTGCAAGTCATTTGTTACATTTGTTTCTCCCGATGTACTGAATAAAAGGTGCAGTAAGCTGGGGGCTTTTGTCTTTGCTGCCCAGAGCAGCACTGATCAGACCAAAGCTCAGCTTCTTCTCAGTCTCATTTTTCTACCTTTCCTGTAATTCACCGTGCCATGTCTCGCAGGAGACTAGGACTTACTGCAGAGGTTTTGGTAACGTCCCTTTCCCTGTTTTTTACAGGTATTATTTTGTAACCATCCATAGAGCCTCTCAGCTCCTGTCAGTGTCAGCCATCAGGATGCATCATGGCCTTGCTTGACCATATTGCTTTCAGTGAAAACATGGGAGACTTTTCCCTCTTGGTGACCCTCCTTTTCCACACATTACATTTTTCCTCTGGTTTCCAGCAATCTCCCTCTTCAGGAGGTTGGGTGACTTACCAAAGATATAGGCTCCCACAGAAAATGTTCCCTCATGTCCTGGATTCTTTGTTGACCTTGAGGGGCTAGGGCCAAAATATTGACTGTCCTCTTAGCTCAGTTACCTTTCCAGTTTTGGTCTCTAAACTTTAGCTGTTGAACACCCAGAAGAGAAGATCAGTGACATTAATAGTGCAGTAGGAGCAATTAGTTTAACTATTATAATTTTGTCTTGACATTAAGCACTTTTGAAGTATAAAGCACAGTTATAGGGCTGTTATTTCTTAGCAACCATGGTTGTTTTAGTAGTTGAATCCCTGCAGAATGTTAACAGACAAGAATTATACATTATATAGAGAAACTTAAGATCAAGAGCCACATGTAGTATTTTAGCATGACAATCATGATGACATTATCTTTGTAACACTTACATGTCCATTTTAGTCTTTCAGTCAAACACCTCCATCTGCCCACAAGACATTAAATGATATAAAAGAAAACTTATTTGTTATCCTTCAATAGGATGCTGTTTAAAGAGAACATATATATTGCCCTACAAATGTACTTTAGAAGTTCATAGAGGCTAGTATGTATAGCCTCTAATTTTAGTGTGTGACATTGTTTAGACTCTTTGGTGTCTGAGCATTCTTAAGTCTGGTGACACATACAACATATACATCACATAAGTTCTTGAGAAAAAATATTATTTGACTGGTTATCTAAGGCTGGCTTGACATGTACCTCTTATCATATGTAGCTGGAGTAGGGTAGATACCTAAGTCAAAAAAGATCATTATCATAAACAATATCCTGGAAGACTTTTACACTCACAAGGCATCAATGTATACATTGTGTAATGACAATGAGTATCACAGTTATATGAAATCCTTTGTCCCTTAGTTTTGTACCAGAGCATTTTCAATAAAACCTTATTGTTTTCTCACAGAAACTTATATGTTTGACCATGACCAAGGTATACATATCACAATAATATGTTTAGCAATCTATTTCCCACCTATGGAAATTATTGGGGTCCCCTTTGTGAACACAGGCTGGAATAAATTTTTCCAGGCAGCTGTTCCTTTATTTACCAAGGGGAGTCCTGTCCAGTAGTTTTTCTAAGCCTGAGTCTTTAATTATTTTAACAAATCTTTAGATGACCTATGAGATCCAGAGTATAACAACACATTAGTGTTGACCAATGAAAGATTCCTGAGTTATAGACAATATGTACTGTATTTGTAAAACTACTTTTGACATCATTTGGATCATCTGGCAACCTTGGAGAAGCATGTCTTTAGTGACATTTATCTATAAACTAACCTGAGTTACAGGCAAATATCTTTTAAAACTCCAAAAGGCCAAAAAGAAGAAAAACTCATTGAGGCCAAACAAAACAGCCATAGATGTTTTAACAAATTGTATAGACAAACAAACAGACACACTCATAAGATAACTTGTTTATACACCAGAGTGAACTCTGATGTGTTTGGCCAAATTGAATTATAATAACCCTTTTATAATTTTAGGTTTGTAATTATAAATAAGACTAGTCAGAACTTTGTAGAACAATTAACAGAGATCTCTTGTAATAAAAATCAGAAGAAATAAATATCTTCTACACCTGTGAAAGCAAAGACCATTTTTAAGATAGACCCTAGGCTGACAATTTATCTGATTGCAATACCCAGCTACACAGCCTTCTCATGGTTGCATTGATAGCCACAGATTTTTGATAGCCACATGTAATTATTTTCTCTAAAGGGACAGACTGTTAAAAGTAATTTTAATTATTTTCAGAGAGGTTCACTCAGACTGAGTTTGAGTGTATAAGGGGCCTATGTGATACTCTTTGGAGCTAAGTAATAATTCCAAACAGTGAGGGATTGGCTCTAGGGTGTAGGTAGGCTGTGCATGGGTGCAGAAAAATCTCTTTCTCAGTATATGTGGCTGAAACATTTTCTAATGTTTAAGAATACATTCTAAAGGAGTGAGAAGTTTAGATATGGAGTCTTCTGACTGAAACAAGAGAAACAGACCAGCATCCCTGATGAGTTTCTACTTGATTCACAAATCCCCAAAGCATCCCTGGGGTGACTCACTCCAGAGCAGGGAGTTTCTATCTGGAGGAAATAGAAGATAGTCTGGGCATGAACTGGCTACCTTTTATCAGTGCATCAGCCTTATCTTCCCAAGGAAATTCCCATTCCTACCCTCCTAGGTATTTCCAAAGCACAAGTTAAGTTTAAAAGAAACAAAGGGAAAAAAGACATCCGTCCATTCCTCTTGTTCTGTCCCCAATTTAAGATGTCCCTTAGACTTCACCTTGTCCAGGGCCAGTGGAGGTGAACTGGAGGTGCATGGAAATAGCCAGAGCTGGGAGCTGCTTTTGCCATGCACCTGGATCTCCGTCTTTGTGATTCTGTGACCGTTGGACCATACTTAGCTATAGACCTTCCTTTTTAAACAAATTATTCTGAATCTATAATATCTAATTTATTACCTAAATTCCCTTCAGGCTGTTGAGCATCTCCCTAATCTTGTATAAATGCTCCCAAAGCTATGTTTCACCTATTAACATACAAGCTCAAATGGTGTCCTGTAGGCAGGCACTGAGAAGTGCTTGTTTGGGCTTCTGGATGAAATGTGGAGTGGGAACCAGGTTCCCAGGTTAAAATATGGGTATCTGTCTTTTGGATTTCTCTATAAGGTGATAGAGGGGTCACACAATCTCACTATATCCTGCTATCTAAAGAAGACAAAAATCTGTAATTTCTAGGAATCTCCTTAGCTGTTTTAGCATCTTGGGCTGTAGAAAGGAAAGAATTGGCTTAATTCTTTCTTCCCCAAGTCTTTGGGTTCCCTTAGATATAATAAGGCCTAAATATTTTACCTCAAGGCTGCAAAGCTGTGCTTTAGATCTAGAAGCATTATAACCCCTGTCTGTTAGAAAATTCAGCAGAGCACAGGTGTCTTGGCTAGAAAGCTCTTCTGAGGGGGCACATAAGATTATGCCATCCACATATTGCAAGACTGTGACATGGGAAAAAAAATATAGTATTTCCTTCTACCAAATCAGGATCCAGGGATGTCCTCATCTTTTTTTTCCTGATAAATAGTTGACAATTTAAAATAACTGAAGGGCTTACTTCTCATGTTTCTTAGATCTTCATGAATACATGCCTGAAAATATCTTCTATTTTAATCACCTATCTGATTGACAGACCAGTGGGGGTCTTGTATAGGAATTGCTTGTGTTCCAGTAGGAACCAGTTGTTCCCCTGGCTGCCTGTCTTTATCTTTTAAAATCAAGGCAATATATCTCTAAATGTAGTAGCAGCTTATAATACTGCTTGTCTCTCACTAGAAATCAATGTTTGATTTAAAAGCAACATTACCTCTTTCTAATCTAGTCCATAGGTCCAAGTAAGTCCTCTAAAGGCCTCAATGTACATATCAGGGTCATCTGAAAATTTTCTTAGGTCTCATTTAATCTGTCTTAGATCACTGAGAGAAAAAGACACACGGACCTAGGTAGTCCCATATCTGCCATTTACTTCCTGCAAGGGATGTTGTCTTTGAGGGACTTGAACAACTTAGCTAAAGATGGATATAGCCGCATGGAGGTTTTAATTATGGCTGGCCTAGAAACTCCACCCTCAGTACCTGGTGGTCAAGGCCTAAAGTTGTCTTGGAAATCAGGTTCTAAAGGGTAAGGAGTAGCTTCAGGCTTAGAGGTACTGAATGTATTAAGGGTGAGGTGACTCATTTTTCTATGGCTCACATTTACATTTAAACACAAGAAAAGATTACTTCTTAATGTAAAGAAAGTCTCAACACAAGACAATTTTGACCATTTTTTCTCTCTTATAGTGGAATTCTAATTGTGAGATAGCATGATAGTACTTTCCTCTGTATACTTATTTTGGTTTTAGGAGGTGGGTATAAGATGTACAGGTGTAGAAAAATATTAAATTGGTCCTTAATACATTCCAAAGGAGTACAAGGTTCATATATGGAGTTCCCAATCTGAAACAAGAGAGAAACAAGGTGTCCCATAAGTCCTTGCTTGATTCTTATATGCCTCTAGGGCATCCCCAGGGTGTTCCCCAAGGTTTATTCAACTCCAGGGCTACTGTCAGGAGAGAGACCCAGAAAATAAAACTGTACTGGACTATCTACCCTTTGTCAGTGCCATGATCTTATCTTCCTCAGGGAACACATATCCTTACTCCAGTAGGTACTCTCAAAGCACAAGTTACAATTGACTTTACCCATAACAATAATGTTCAGAGAAGGAAGTATTGCTAGCAAACAATGAGATTTAAACTACTGCTTTCTAGTTCCTTAAAAGAGAAAAAAAAATAGGTCAATGGTCAAATTAGGACACTTTTCCTGCTAAAGAGATCACCACAAGAGATGTTAGGTCAGATACTCTGCCCTAGGCCCTAGGGCAGAGAAAGCTCTGAGAAATTTCTGTTTATCCAGTCATTTAGGAAACTTTTATTAGTAGCAAGACAAGGCTACTCTGTTAGGGTCCATTTTAAATTCACTAAGTATTTGGAACTCATAGCTCCTCCTAGGAGCCACAATCTACATAGTAAAGGTATCTTTATCAATTTCCTAGGCATCCATGAAGGAAGAGAAAGGCTGGCTGAAATCTCCTTTATTCTAGTTAGCATGTAAAAACCCAAATGTAAGTTGCTGATTGCTATTTTCCCTAGTATAAGACAAAACAGTTGTCGTGAGCTGCCTTAGTCTGACTTCCTGGAAGGAAGAGAGTCTGAATACAAGGAATTCTCAAATGAACTCCCAACAAGTTACAGAAAAGTTTAAGGGGAGTTTTTAACTCACTAATGGAGAAAAAAATTCCAAATAAAGCTCAAGCTGGTTAAACATCCAAAAAATCACCACACAGCACTCTATAAGTCCATAGTCAAAGTTAAAAAGCCCACAGCCTATCAGGAAAGGTATTTTTCTCCCCTACACACATAAATGATGAAGATCATGCCTAGGGGGAGAGAGGATTTGGATAGTTTTTACTCTATCAAAGACTTGTCTTTGCCGTGGATTTAACTCAGTGGTTCCGCCGCCTGCCTCCCAATTGCAAGGACCCAAGTTCACTCCCTAGTACCAAAATAAATAAATAAATAAATAAATAAAAAGATTTGCTTTTTATATTTTCCTAGAGGTCTGTCTTACTAGTAGAGAGAGCAGTCCAAACTTGTAGCTCAACTCTTAATGGAGGCTTAAGAAAGGGCTCCAACAGCATCATTTTAGATCACTCTGAGACAAAGGGTATCTGATGATCACTGACAGATTTCCTCTTTCACCTCATTTAGGAGCCCAAGATGTGGAGATTTTCTGCTGATTAGCTGGATGGGCTGTTAAGAGCTAGTTTCTTCTGAGGAACCTTTGGGTATCTGCCAGAGAACAGTCTTGGCCATGGCTCCTTAGTTGTCGCCTCAGTTTCCACTAGTTCCAGACAATAACAGATCTGTCTCCAAAAGGAGCCCAAATTGCCTATTGGGTCAATGTTCCAACCATTATTAGCATCAATGGGAGTGGGGATTCTACAGAGGGCAACCTGGAGAAACATGTCTTCTGCAGACCAGCTGCAGTCAATGCAGGGTAGGAACAGGAGAGGTCTCGGGCCAGTGAGTGAGAAAAGAACCTTCGCAAGCAATGTGCAGGTTCCCTCCTAAGGTTTCTAGTAGAGTCATAGTATAGGGAGAGGAAGTCCTGTAAGAATGTACAGTGGCTTTAATTTCTTTTAGTAGTTTAAAAGGTAAAGGTTCCCATACCGGCTCATAGTCCCAGTCTGCATCAAAGATGACAGGAAAGCAGGAGAAAGTGGCATCGCTCGCTGCAGCAGCTTCACGAACAGCTCCTGCAAAGCCGACCTGATTTGGTGGTGGAGGAAAATGTTGCTGGCGAGCCTTACCTTTAGATTTTTTAGGGCTGCACAAAGCTGTGGACTGCAAAGGTGGCCAATCAGGATCGTGATATCGAGCTGCTTGTTCCTCTAAATCCTTCTCCTTGGAAGGAGACAAAAGCTCATCTGAATCATTTTCATTTTCTATTACACCATAAATGGAAGGAGATTTTTTAGTCTTTAACAATGGAGTTTCCTCTGTGGGTGCTGAAGGAAAAGTATCTGAGGGACAAGAATTAATCATAAAAGAACCCATAGATTGATTAATCACAGACCAGTAGGAGAAAGCATTAACAGGAGTTTTTTCTGGCCCATATTCAGTATAATATTTCTGCATGTCTTTTCCCACACATCCCCAAGTATCCGCATCCAAAGTTCCTTCATCTGGGAACCAAGGACAACATTCCTGAATAAAATCCAGGAAGGCTGATAAATCTTTGGTAGCACCCTTAACCTTATGAGATTGCAAACAGTGTTGTAAAATATCAACAAAGAGTCCTCTTTCTTTAGACCCCTTGTGGCCCATTATCTTCTCTATAAGTTCTGACTATTCACCCCTCTCTAATGCCTACTCTTTTCCTCTGAGTGCGGGGCCTGCAGTGCCCTATGGGGTGAAGGCTGCCCAAGACCGAACTATAATTAATTGATTACCTTCCTTACCTGCCCCGCATTGGGCGCCACCTGCCGCAGACCAGCTGCAGTCGATGCAGGGTAGGAAGGGGAGAGGTCTCGGGCCGGCGAGTGAGAAAAGAACCTTTGCAAGCAATGTGCAGTTTCCCTCTGAGAAGTCTCAGGGTTTGATTTATTTTTATATCTTTAAGCAATAGCTAAGAGGCATTGGGCAGAATATGTTTACAATTTAGGTTGCCTTAGCAACATCTAGTGAGGTAAGGTTATTTTTACTAAACAATATATTTTTCTAAGCTGATTCATATCATTGAACATCATGAATACATTTCTTAAAAATCACAACTGTCCCCTTATTTTCCCATACCTAGGTAGAACAAAATGTAACTTAATCAAAATCTCCAGAGGGTAACTTAATTAGAATCTCTATAGCAGTGGGAGTACAAGCAAAATTTAATTAATTAAATGTCAAACTTGTGGTCACCAGCTAGCCCTTGAGAAACTGCACAACAGTTAATATAGTTTGCTATTAGCTCTCTACTTTCCTATACCTCTATTTATCTTACCTAAGTGTCATTTGGGTTCATAGTTCATGAGCAGGAGATATTTTCAGCACTGTGAGAAATATTGAATAACTTGCCTCCTTAATGCATTTACCTGTCCCAACTTTCCCTCTATTTCTTATTTCCCACTATTTCTTACATCTAAAGTCTGTCCTATCAACCTCTTCATAAGACCCCTTTAGTAATAAGAAGGTCAGCAATAAGAGGGGGGAGTTATAGTAGTGGGAAAACAGAGG
>NW_004624810.1:9592397-9603604 GCF_000247695.1 Heterocephalus glaber | reverse complement strand
TTCACCACCTAAAGGGACACAGCTGAAATATCACATGGTTTCTCATACATGAGAAACCCAAACTACAAAGAAATTAGTTATAAATAAATGATAGGTAATAGGAAGCTAAGAGATAGATCTTTCTCAAATGGGAAGTGGATGAAGAGATGGAGAGAGATGGGAGAGAAAAAATGGAAAAGATATTTTAAAAAGGAATTAAGATATGTTATGCACATGTACCAATGCCATACAAGCAATGCCAATATTATGCACTGGAAACATGTACTAATAAAAATTTTAATGCTATAATACAAACTCTAAAATTAAAAGTCTAGTCAATTTGAAAGACTTGGATGTTTTGAATTGTACACAGGGATTCAATAATGCAAGCTTGACTTAATACATTAGTTACAGCTATGAAAGCAGATTTGTAAATAGTTCATGTATTTGAGAGCAGTAATAAATATTTAATCATCTTCCAAAAAATCCCTACTTATTTTATTACTTTATCTTATTACTATGTTTTATTAGTTGGTTTTTATTTTGTGTAAATGTTGTACAACTATTATAAGTAATATATTAAACAAATGGTATGACAGTGATAGAATGGAAAACAGATAAAGATACAGAATAGTCATTAGCCTCCATAGTAACTACAGGAAAAACAGACATTCTAAATGAAACAAATGAGATAAAAGAATTTGGAAGAAATACAGAGTACAATTAAAATGTAGAATAACCAACTCAAAAAATCTCAATTTGGAAAATATTCTCATATGTGGCCTCATTTGAACTTGGGCCCTGCTAGAAAGATTCAGGGCAGGATATCCCTCCTGAGCTCAGAGATTTTTCCAAAGATGAGTAGAGGTTATTATTCCAGGTCTTGTCCAGTAGTGTGGTAAGGAAGAACAAAAAAGGTTAGGAATGGGAATTTGAGCAGTTACAAGAGGAACTACAGGAAAATTAATAATAGGAGACACAAAGTTGGAGTAAGATATGAAGGCAAATCAGGTAAGCAAGGGTATCAGAAACAAGGAGAAAGCTATGAAGCAAAGAAAGCATCAGAAATCAATAAATAATCTAGAGAAATGTTTTAATGCAGATTGTTGGTTAAAAAAATAAGAAGTTAGGATACATTAATCAGTCATTGTTTATCATTTCAACATTTACTGAGATGTCTATGTACCTGAGCTTGGGGAGCCCAGGATGAATACAAAACAAGTTTTTCCACTATAGAATTTATTATACAGATGTTTATAGAAAAGCTTTATACCAAGGACAATGGGGGACATAAACTAGAATAAATGGTGACATGATATTCACTTTCATGGAGTTTATATCCAGATTACTTAAAACAAATTGGTAGAAATAAATGTTGACAAAAGCATATGCAAAGTGCCAGGAGAAGCTGAAGCATTTAACAGAGTCTTAGAAAAAAAATTAAATGGGAAAGTTGTTCAGCCTTATGGAAAACTACCAATGAACCTAGAACTATGGATAAATAGTATAACTTCCATGTGTATTTATTGTGCAGTTAAATAGATTATGAATGAAAAGCAAAAGCAGTATACAGTTGGAGTGAAGCTGGAAAGAGCTACAGAGAGGTTTATCTACAGATATTTCAGTAAAATCAGGGACGCAATGATCAAGAGTCCAAGATTTTCTGAAACAGCTTGATTCAAAATAACCTGACCCACTTTCCCCTCATACACTTCTGCTTACTTGACATGTACTGATATATGGTCTAGAAATCTGATCATTTTAACCATGTATGGGAAAAAAAATGAGGCTTGATACCAAGGTGACTGGCTCCTGAGAGAGAATTCTTATTATTTCTTCCGGCCCAGGACACATTTATTCTGAGAGAGGAGACTGGTGGGAGGGTAAGCTTCAAATAGAGAGAGGAACATTTTGGTGTAATCAGAATCAGTATCAAGAGGTCATTTTCAGTGAGGGCACAGTCCTGGTTTCACTGCTAGTTTGCCAGCTTCCTATCTTATCCTTTTTTCTTTCTTATCATAACACTTCAAATGCTCTTTGTTTTTAAAACAATCAGTAATGAGTTTTTCATTCTTTTCTTACCATCCAATGTACAACATAATGACTTAGCACAATTACCATAAGTAATATCCATCAAAAAGGCTAATGCTTCTACCCAGAATTCTTCACAATTTCTTGCACCATTTGTTCATAGTTTAATTAGATTAGCAAGCAATTATTGTCCATTACTCAGTTTCTGAAAAAGCAATTGTAATCACATAACCACACACTGTCTTAAGATGAGTACTTTTCCTCAGTAGATGGTTTTTATTTGCCCACAACTCATTCCAATATTTTCAAAATTAAAAACTCAAACACTAAGCTGAATCACAGTAATGCATCATGTCATTTGTTCTGTCTTCTTGCATTTAATATAATATTAATGTCTACAATAGAAATTGCTCTATAAATTTAGAATAATCCTACAGAAAATTAATGCTTTTGTCTGAGTTGGTGATTTGTGGAAATGAGGAGAATCCTGAAAAATATTTGATTACTACATGGGAGGCTTTGATGCTCTGAAAATGAGGCTTAATAACCACAGTACAGCTGTCTCCTGGTTATAAAACATAAAAATTATTATTACAGTAAAGTACACTTTGGTTTATCTTGATACTTCAAAAATGTTCACTTTTTGGCAATTTGAACAGCTTGTCCTTATCAAAGCCAGCCACTTAGAAGCATCATACTGACCCAAGTGTACTGGTACACACTTGTAATTCCAGCTACTTGGAAACCTGAGTTAGTAAGTTTGAAATTTCCATACCAGTCTAGGCAACATAGCAAGACCTTATCTTTAAATAAATAAGGTTGGGGATGTAACTCAGTGTTCTGTGGGTTTAATCTCCAGTAGCACACACATATACACACATTATTGAACACCATTAATATGCACAATTAATATATGTTAATTACAAGAGTTTCAGCTCACGTGAAGACTACCCATGCTTAACCTGAAAAAAACCTTGAATTTAACATGTTCATGTATGTACCTAGAATGGAGAATTTTTTTAAAGTTCACATACTGTTTGATAGCACAATAATAAATGAACATTAAACTTGTCTTCTTCATCAATTCATGACTGCTAACTGTGGCAGTATGTCCTTGAATGTCAACCATCAGTGATGGATTCTTTTCAAAAAACTGGTTTATAAGCCAGTTATTATCAACCCTTCCTACTTTTGCAACTAAAATAAAATTCTGTAATGAGTACAAACCCATGTTTATTTATTTTTGTGTTTCAATTTGAGTAATTTATCTTGATGCTCACCTTTCTTTAGCTGCATCAAGATTACCTATGAACACAGGGAAAGATACTCTTCATTGTGGTTAAGTGTTTTGTTCATTTCTAGCACTTCCACTTGATTCTTCCTAATAGTTCCTACCTCTGTTTTGAAGTTGTACATTGAATCTTGAACAATGTTGATTGTTTTGCATTAAAGCCTTTAACATATTAACCATGGATATTTTACATTCTGTTATATAGTTCCAATTCTGTGTCATTTCTGTGTTGTCATGTGAGAGTGTGATGCTTTATCTTGTCTTCCCATATTCATATTTTCCATTGCTCTTGAAAGATGGACTTGAATGGTAAATACTGAGGTAATCAATTTTATGCCTGGAAATGGGAATATCTTTCTTTCAGTGAGCGGTTTGGTAAAGGAGATTAAATTACTCTAGTTGAATTGGGCTGGATTTGAGAGCTTTTTATCATTTTTTCTGTGATTATCCTTATTACACAATAATTTTGAAATTCCTCAAAATAAAATACTTTCTGTGGAGTAGGTGCTAAACTTCCTAAGTTTGCACAATTGCTTATGCTTTTCTTCAACATCTGTTTCATCAGCATCTTTAAGTCTTTTTTCACTACTACGTTTCAAATGTAATCTCTCTTTAAGGTTCCTTTTATTTTATGTCTATTAACCTTGTGGTGGGAACAGTGTTCTAATACAGCTTCCATCTTACACAGACACCATGTCTCTGCTGACTTTCCCTCAGTGATAGAGTTCTCCTCCTCTACTTCCTTTTACCTGCAATGGATTTTGCCAGTGACCTGAATAACAATAATGTGTGCTGCCCTTCCTATAATGTAAGGGTACTATTCAGTAAGAAAATAGGAGTGAGAATGTGTTCTTCCCCCACCCTATGACAGCCTCAGTGACCCTCCCCTGGTCTGGATGTGAGGAAGAATTTTTCAAAATTCTCCCAAGTTTTTCATGACAATTGAGTAGAGTTTATCTCTACTTTTGTAGCACTCTGGAGCTTTTACCTCATTAAGCTGCACAAGCAGTCATGCCTCCTAGAAAGCAATGTGTTGATGAACATATGAATCCTTGTCAAAATGCAGATTCCAATTTAATAGGTGTGGAAAAGCTCAAGATTCTTCATTTATTTAAATCTTCCAAGAGATGCTGGTTACCAGAAAGTACTTGGAGAGCATTTGTTGTAACAATAAACCTCTTTCAGGACCTCTAGAACTGCAGGTCTCTGTGAGATGACTAACATTTGTGCTTTTTAAAGACTCCAGATATGATTATATTACACAGCCAGAGGTAAGAAACACTGTTGTGGGAGTAGCTTCACTATGTAGAAATGTTTGCAAGGGTTTTAAGATCAATTTTGATGAGCTAGGGATGTAGCTCAGAGACACAGTACTTTCCTGGTGTGATGGAGATTGTGGGCTCAGTCCTCAGCACCAAATAAATAAAGAACTTCAGCCCTAAATTATATAATACATTATTTTCTATATTTACTAAATTTTATGTTGAATTATTAGATAAAACAAAGAAATATTTTGAAATATGATGCACTATAGCAACCTGATTAAGTAATATATGATTTTAAATTCAAAATTTTACAAAGAGCAAAAGGTGCTTTTTTAAGAATTTCTTTCAATGAAATAAAAATCATTTTCATAATTCTTTTACATATAAATCTCACTCCAAAGATTAACTGATCATAAGGGAAAAATTTGGTTTTCTGAGTGAAAAACAAACCAGTTGATTCTGACAGTTCAATGTTCTTTAAGAATGACTTAATCAGCTTTAAACCACAGTAAAAAAAAAAAAATGTCTGACTTCAGAAAGTTTCTTTCATCAGGATTTAAGACAATGTTATCATAGGATCCTATGAAAGGGAGTCTTTTGCTATTAAAAGGTCTTCTCTATTTTTGGCCCACTGACTAGGAGAAATTTAACGTTTCTCTTAGCCTAAACAAACTTTTTAGACAGGTTTCTTTCTGCCTTGGGCCTTGACCTTCTGTTTCCTGGAGCATTTACTATAGAAAATGTGTAATTGTAAACTTTTCCTTTTCCCTTTTGAAATGTAAATCTGTTTAAAGGCTCTTAACAGTTTTACAACCCTAGCCTGTTTTTCTCAAGGACTTGGGAGGCATATTTTGACATGTCATCCAGGAAGATCTTTCTCCTGTTCACTAGTGTTTAAGAGTGTGGAGCTTGTCTCCTGTTGTGAAAAATTAGAAAGATTACTTTCCTTTGTGTAAGCCTGATTAGCAAGTTTATATTGCCCGAGATCTCCTCCACTCACACTTTTAAAAAGGCTCCCACTTTGGTTTCAGCAGAATTAAATTCTGACTTTCTCTTCCTGTTTAACTCTGTCCAAACTAATTTTACTGTGACACAACCATGACATTAAATTTCCAGACTGTATTAGCTTCTTTGTATCCCAAACTCACACCTAAAAGAAGAAAGGTTTAATTTAATTCTCAATATGGGAGGATTCAGTCCATAGTCAGCTGGTTCCAAGGAAGGACTTCATGGAAGAAGGGAGTAGTAGAGCAAACTTGCTTAGTTTATGCTGTCTGGGGAGCAATGAAGAGAAACAATGCCAGAGAGAAATTAGTTCACAATTTCAGTGAGTGACCATATAATACTCAAGGCCATGCCTCCATGACCCACACAGATGCACCTAGGGGTACACTCTATTAATCTGCTGGGCACTTCTTATTCCAATGAAGTTACCTGAACATATATCTGTAAACCATACTTAATATCCAAATAAAGACAATAGAAATTTCATAGTTCCACCTAAGATAATACAGCTATCAAACATACAATCAGAAATGCAATAATCCCTTTCCCATACTCTCAAGAGTTCCATCATTTTTCCATGTCTCTTCTGTGACTCACTGTAAACTTGTAGATGTGAACTTTTGTAAAAATCAGAAACAAGTTACACAATCCCACAGCACCAAATGTACCCCACCATTGATTAGTACCTTGGAGGAGATATCTATCTGGCCTATTGAGTTTTAATTTTTTTCATTTGACATGAAATTTTTTTTCATTATTTACATAGGTTTTACAGAGACAGCTGGATGTTTAGGGGCTCATTTGTTATAGAAGTAAGAGACTGTTATGGAAGAGATCATAGCTCCTGATCTAAGGGCCTATGTGTCATGTCCCTGCTCTTAGAGAATGAGTGGAAAAGTGATAAACACAATTTATATAATCTTTATAATCCTTTTTTTTTGGAATATAAAAGGTGTATGTAACTGAGCAAATGTCTTTTGGAAGCCAGCATACCAATGAGTGTAGTGTTACTGTAAACCTGACTTGTCCTTTAAATTCAAGGCCATGAAAACACACATTTTAGGTTGATAGTTCCAGCAAAGCCATGGAGTAGTTGTGTAAAGGACAGTTTTATTCCTGTATCTCTCAGTTTTTGGAGGCCTCCTAGATATATTTAAAAATAAAGAGAACTGATAACCTCAACAAGGACACTGGCCAACTTAAGGAAATCAAGTGTAACATAAAAGGCTTGATCTTTTTAGACATGGGTAGGTATCCAGGAAATATGAGCACAATGAGAGAAGAGGCATCATAAACTGAGAACAAGGATGTACATTATTTTAAAAGGAATAAATCTTGTAGCTGCTTGGTATAGAACTTATCCTGACTGTGGCTGACAAGCAGGTGATTTTTCCCAATACTCTTACTTTATGGTTTTTTGGTTTTTTTGTTTTTGATCACTACATGATAGTTAATTAGTTATCACAGAATCAGAAAAACACTTATCTAAAAGGAGAGATCTGGAGACCAGTGGTTTCTAGGATTGGACACCTGTAAAGAGCTTATATTAGTTTTTTTGAAAAGATTCTATACACACTTGTAGCTAATTAATGATTTTCCCTTCTATTTAGTACCCAAAGTTTTGTCTTTTTGAAATGGCTATGTCATGAGTGAACCAAAAGATTTTAATGGGGGGGCTATGTCTTCATTTTTCTGAAGTCTAGCTTTATTATTATGTCATTGTTTTATACCTCTTTTGGTTATTTTTTTCTGCTGGGTGTTTAAGACCAAGTTAAAGTGAGACCTGTATCAATCAATATGAACCTCTTGTTATCTATTAAGGAAAGCTAAGTCTCCCCAGGCCATTACTTTGGAACCATGCATAGTCCCTTTCTGCTTTTCTGTCAGTGTTAGCCATCAGGATGGGTCATGGCCTTGCTTGACCAAGTTGTTTTCAGTGAAAGCACTGGAGATTTTTTTTCTTGGTGACCTTCCTTTGGCACACAGTGCATTGTCCTCTGGTGTCCAGCAATCTCCCAGTTTAGGAGGTTGAGTGACTTACCAAAGATGTAGGACCCTGTAGAGAAGGTTCCTTCATGTCCTGGAACTTTGTTGACCTTGAGGGTCCAGGGCCAAAATATTGGCTGTCCTCATAGTCCAGTTACCTTTTAGTTTTGGTCTCCAAACTTTAGTTATTGAACACCCAGAAGAGAAGGTCAATAGCGTTAGCATTGTAACAAGAGTAATGAACTTAAATATTATAATTTTACCTGAATAATAAGCATTTTGGAATTTAAAATATAGAGAACTGTTACTGTTATCAGTCATGGTTGTTTTTTTGTAGTTGAATTCCTGTAGAATACTAACAGAAAAAGAGCCACAAATAATATTTTAACATGACAATTATGATGACTTTACCTTTGTAACACATTTAAATGTCCATCTTGATATAAAATAGCCATTGTTAAATGTACTCATTTTTTAAAAACACCAAAAGTTTTTATCTAAATTTTTTTTTATTATTAAATAAATAAATAAATAATCTTTTGATAGGATACCATCTAAAGAAAATATCTCAGCCCATATATGTATCTGTTGTCATAAATAGCTGGAGTGTATGAAAAAGACAAAGACCTTAATAAAAAAGAGGTTATTATCATAAACAAATATTAGAAAACCTGTACAGTCAGGAAGTATAAATATATTTAGTACACCAGAAAAAATAAAACCTTGTTATTGTTTTTTACAGGATATTTAGTCCTTTGAAAATGACCAGTGTAAGCATACCATAATAACATATTTAGAATTTATCCCTTTGATGACAATTGATATAAAGAGTATAATAATATATTTAAGTAATATTTATTGATATAAGTCTTTTATAAGGCTATAAAAACTATTGGGTCAGTCCGTTGTAAGATGAAAACTGTTGAGGTCCCCCTAGTGAACAAAGACTGGAATATATTTCCATGTGGCTGCTCCTCTGTTCACCACGGGGAGCATACCTTGAACTTAATAACCTTTATCTATAAACAAAACAGCTGTATGATTGAACAAAGAAAAAAGATATGACAATTTATAAAACTAGAGTGAACTCAAATATATTTAGCCCAATGGAATTAAAATATCTTTATAATTTTAGGTTTATAATTATAAATAAGACTATTTAAAACTTTTTATAAGTCAATTAACAGAGATCTTTTGTAGAATTAGAATCAGAAGGAATGAAAACTCTATTCCTGTAAACCTTTATAACAAACTTAAAACCAACAAGCAAACATATATATTTCCTTCACAAATCACTTTTGCACACCTTCTTGACATACCTAGGCCTTTTGGTCTTGTCCCTTTAACCAGGCATATAAAATCCTTTTATATCAAAAATATATATTGTACTTATAGCTTTTTAAATATTTTGTCTCCAACTCACTATAAACCTTTTATGAGGCAGAGTCATATGGTCTCTGTGGCCTCTATCTGCCTAGCCTAGCTGAGAGTCCCATTGTGGGAAATATTTTGATATAGACATCATGATTAGAGAAGAAGGAGCCTAAGCATTTTTTAATTTGAGAAAGATCAAAGAAAGAGAACAGCACATGTACTCTAACAATGTCATTGGTCCCAGCAACCTCTCAGAGAGGCATCTGTGTGGGTGGGGCCGATGTTGGAAGGGTGGGTAGTGATAATGGGTGCAGATGGGGATGGGGAAGGAGGAAGTAAAGGAGGGTCAGAAGATGGTGGAGGAGGAGGATCACAAGATGGCAGAGAAGGGCCATGTGGTGAGGTGGAAGGAGACAAAGGAGGGTCACAAGATGGCGGGGGAGAAGAAGCATGGGATGAAGCAGAAGGGTTTAGAGGCTTATAAGGTGGGGGAAGTGTGAGTGGTGAGTGATCATCTGGATCGAATGTGTTGGAATCAGAAGGAGTGGAATCTGGAAGGCTGAGCAGCGAAGTTTGGGGTAGGAATACTTGAGAAGGAGAACAAGTTTGACAGAGACAGGGTCAAAAGCATAGGTAGTAAAAAGGCTTATACATAAGAGATTTGTGACCATTTGCCATTGCACTGACAGAAGTTGTGTAAATCACACAGTAAGTTAAAATCAAAAGTGTCATTTTTGGGCCATGGAAACCCATTATCTAATTTATACTGAGGCCAAACCTGATTACAATAGAAAACAAGTCTTTTTGTCTTAAAGTCTGGTCTCAACAATCTGAGGGGTTTGAGTTGTGCCAGGAGGCAGCCCAGAGGCATTGAGGGAGGGTGTTTGGATCGTTGGGCCCCCATGTTAGAGCAGGTGAGGAGGAGGTAGCTCCCTGGGAGAAGGACAAAGGGGAGAAGCATCCTTGTCTCTTTTGAAAATCTCCAAGTGAGTCTCACAGAGGGAGAGAATGAGAGGAGCTGGGCTAATGGGACATCTCCCAGGGGCATGGTCCTGGGCCCAGAGGCTGTGGGGGTTTCTCTGACCAAGAGCTTGGATTTCTGAGAAGTCCCCAGAGGGAGAGAGAATGAGACAGAGAACCCAATGAGAGGGAGGCTGAACTCCCTACTCACCCAGACATTGGTGACCAGTGTGGATGTGTAGCATCAGCAATGGCAAAGGTAGAAAGCCCTGGAGGGTTCTGGCAACAGCAGACACGGTCCATCCAATGGAGATGGTCAAAAAGTCAATCAACCCTGTCCTGCAGGGGATCATCCATTAATGGACCATCTACCATCTGAGTCATAGCACCAGAAATATCAGGTGAAAGGGCCGAAAACCAAGCCCAGACCAGGCCACAACAAGCCTTTATTAGTGGAATAGATCTGCCGGGCTGTCTCTGAACAAAGGAGAGACAAAAGCAATATGTCTGGGGCAGGGAGAGTCTTTTATAGAGACTGGAGTGGGGTTTGTAGGGGCTGAGGTGGTGTTGAGTGAGGTAGTGACTAGAGAATGGAGGAGCCAGTGATGTCATTAGGTGGGAGGAGGTGAGCGAGTATTAGGTTATTCTCTAGGTGGGAATAGGGGCATGCTGGGAAGAAGGGTTTGTTCTTTGGTGGGAGCAACCATCTTGGAATAATGTCACACAGGGGAGGGGGCAAGGCATGATAGGAAGGGGGCAGCCATTATACATAATAGCTGCTGAGGTAGTGAGAGACCTATCAATGACATGAATGGAATCTTTTTTTTCCCCCATTAAGTTTATTGGTACATATTAGGTATAAAATACAGTTACATTCATCATTGGGATCTTGAACCTTTACATGAGTATCTTGGTTCTTATTTTGTTCCCCTTCCCTTGCCCTCCCTTCACCCCCTCCACCCTTCCCTATTTGCAAAGACCTTGATTCCAATTTTTTTCCTCTTTTCATATTTTTTCCTTTCCCTTTTTTCCCTTCCCCTATCCCTCCCAATTCCTCTGGTCCCTTAGACCTTTTCTTCCTGTTACACAATATCAGTTATACATTTTTTAAATAACAATATTAACATCTAGGAGACATTACCACAGATTTTACAGAGTTTAAAAGGATATAGAAAGCATATTGCAAAAATCTTTTTTGAAATAAATTTGACAACTTCTAAGAAGTACATTGGAAGACAAATTAATGAAACTAACTCTGGAGGAAATATAAAATTTGAATAGCACCTATTAAAGAAAGTATATTCCTAGCTTGAAAA